>PVKZ01005740.1:0-47163 GCA_004027375.1 Macroglossus sobrinus
TGCTGCTTACTTCCGGTGTGCTGGCTGGGGCTGTGAAGCGTGGATTAGGATCAAGGCTATTTACAAATCACCTGTCTCCAGTCTGCCAAGTTCAGAGGAGAGAACAGCGGTGTTCTGGAAACCAGTGAGCAGAGACGTTTTCATAACTGCCCTTAAAATAGCACAACACCGAGTCCCTTCCCTGTGACCTCTGGCAGACTTAAGGACAAGTGTCGGAAGAGCTATTTTGCACCTGACTCTCGGAGCCCCTCACTTCAGAGCCGAGATTCCCATTTTACCATCAGACTCCACTTACCCTTTGGTCCCAAATGGAAAGCCTTGATCCAGATTCCTTCATCTAACCGCTAAGTGAACTTGGGCAGGGTTCCCAACTCCTCAGGCCTTGGTTTGCACACCTGTAAGATGAGGTCTGTACAACCTACCTCAGCGTTTCTCCAGATTCGGTGAGAGGGGACGTGGCCTGATGCCCGGAACACAGTAGGTACTTACTTAATCCTTGAGAGATGCCCTCTTACTGTCTGGCAGGCGATGCTGCACGAGACCCTCCTTAGCCGTAAACTTGAACTAGTCTGTTTCTGCCTCTCCCAGACTCAGTGGCTCCAGCCCTGGTCTCTGGGTGCAGAGCGGCTCTGTCAGTCATCACCCCCCGGCTTCACGGAGCTGAGCCCCCTCCGTAAGAAGACCTGGGGCTCTCTCACCCTGTGTCAGGACAATGGTGCTGGACAGTTGACCTGCAGAAGTCGACAAGCGAACCGGTTCAAGGCAACCGAGAACCAAGAAGGGATGGACGAGAAGGACGGGGAGAGAGATGGTTCGGAGATGCGGAGACGGTGCTGGGAGGCCGGAGATCGTGGGGTGAAGGACACAGCGTCTGGTGTCACGAAGGCCTGGGCTGGAGGCCTGGCCCGACCCTTCCCTATGGGGAACTTTGGGCAAATGGACAGCTCTCTTCGTGCCTCAGTTTTCCCATTTGTAAAACAGGGATACCAATGTTCCCTCCATCAGAAATTTGTCTTTAGAGAGGATTCAGTGAAGCAAAACAGAGGTGAGGCACAGTGCCTGGCTCATAACTGTCGATAAAACTGAGCCACAGCATCGTAATGCTGCTTCTCTCCTGGTCACTAAGCATCTCGCTCTCTCAGATGTGACAGAACTGCCCCACGTGTAGGTCCCTTCACTCACTCCCCGGGGGTGGGGGAGCTCTGGGTGCCCAGGGACGCGTGGTGCCACATGCAGGTGCCACATGCAGGAACGGAGCCCTTCCTGGCCTCTTGACACCCCTCAGCCCCCCCTGGCTGTCTGCCCCACGCCCGGACTTGCCCCAACCTCTTCAAAAGAAGGACCAGGCTCAGCAGCAAAGCCGCAGGAGCTGGCCTCAAGGGGGCAGCAGGAGCCTTGGAAACCCCAGGCTGGCCTGAATCAGTGCACGGAAGAGGCAATGCTGGGGGCCTCCCGGGAGGAGGCTGACCCGCTGGGGCCCGTCTGCTGAGCTGGGGCTGCAAGAAGCGAGGAAGTAGAGGGCCACCGAATGAAGGTGCTTGGCCCCTCCTGCGGTCCTGTCCCCCCCCCGCCCCGCTCCCCAGCCAAGCATTTCTAGTCTGCTCAGGAACTAGGGGCTTCACTGGCCCCTGCACCGTGAGGGATTAAAAGTGACAGAGTCTCGGCCCTCCAGGCAGTGAGGGAGCCCAGTGCAGCCTGGGGAGTGGCAGGGGGGGTTGGGATGCATCATCTTTCCATCAGGAAGGACACTTCCCGAGCCACCAGGGACCGCACAGAGCCCAGGCCATGTCTCAGGACTGCACTTGAACCCCTCTGGCCTCTGCCCATGAACTTGCTCACCAGTGTGTGGTTCTAGGGCTCCCTAAGGGCCCCAGTCCTGGGCCTTCCCCAGGCCTCTGAGCAGAAGGTCTGTTGCTCTGGCCAGTGGTCCAGGGGATCTCTGTGCGGGCTCACGTCCGGCTGCCTCTGCCCTGTGCTGGCAACAGAAACACCTAATAGAGGGGCCACAGAAGGGACACACACAGCTATGTATCGACCACCCCTTGCCAGGCCCTGAGCTAAGTGCTCTGTAGATATCGTTCTATGCCATTAGCCCCTTTTGTGATATCCCTTCATCTGTTCTTTACAGATGAAGATGTGGACCGAAGCTCAGAGAGGTGGAGTGATGTCCCCAAGGGCACAGAGCAGGCAGTACCTGAGGCAGCATCGGAACTCAGGGCTGTCTTGTTCTGAAGCATGAATGCTTTCACTCTCCAGGTAACCATGCATGCGGTTGGAAAAGCTCAGAGGCTGTGCCCAGCCCATGGCCAAGGAAAGGACCCAGGATGCCCCTGGCCCTGAGGAGGGGCACCTGCTTGGGACCGTGCACCGCGGGGCCAGGCACGTACCCAACACTGAAGCTCTCAGACTTTTTCTAAACATCTGGCGATACAGAGCTAAGCCCTCTGTTCTGTCCCCCCGCCCAGGCCTCTGCCAGGTCTGGCTTTGTTCTGCTGAGCAGACCGGAACCCACGTGGCTCTGGGCTCGAGCCCTGTGTATTTTGGCAGGAAAGGGGCTGGGAGCAGGAGGAGAAGAGTCTGAGTCTGAGGTTCCCTGGCAGTCTGTCTTCAGACTCCCTCAGCTTCCTGAAGCCACACCTTCCGGCGCCCATTCCTTCTGCCCTTGGTTTTCAGCCTCGGTTTCCCCGTGTGGAACATGGATCTCCCGCTTCCGGCCTCACTGGCCACTGGCAAGGGTTCCCGTGAGATTGGATGGGAGAAGAGGTCTCTGGGAAGCCAAACGGGCAGTACCAATGTCAGTCATTCCTTAGGACAACTTGCTTTGAGATCGGTCATTGGGATCAGTGTGGGGCGATCGTCTGATAGCACTGTCTCTCTCCCCCTCCCGCCTAGTCAAATGAGATTCAAATAGTCCATTTGAATAGCCCCTGCGGTGACTTTACAGCTCTGATAACGCAAATGGTCCCTCTCCCATTCCTGTCTCCTCAAACTGTTCCATCTCTATAATCTTTCTGTCTCCTGTTCTTCACTATTCAAATGAGTTGTTCGAATGACCAGAAGCCAGAACTTTCTTCCCGCCCTCCCCGGCCCAGCACTCACTGAGGAATTCTCCTTCGGGCTTTCATTGAGAAATGCCAAGTGCCCCCAT
The DNA here is from genome assembly GCA_004027375.1 of Macroglossus sobrinus. Classification (NCBI taxonomy): domain Eukaryota; kingdom Metazoa; phylum Chordata; class Mammalia; order Chiroptera; family Pteropodidae; genus Macroglossus; species Macroglossus sobrinus. The sequence continues at coordinate 3,149 of PVKZ01005740.1, forward strand.
CTCCGGCCGGTCGCGGTGGGGCTCACAGGTCATCAGCAAAGCATCCGCTTCCTCCCCGGCCTGCCGAGATAAGGAGAAGAAGCCATATGAGTGAGCAAGCATCCTTAGGCCTCCTACACAGGCAAATCTATTCTGTGTTTGGCCATGGGTGGCACTCACCCAGGATGTGGACAGATAGGTGACAGGGTTAAGAACAGACAATGACATGAATAATATTGATCCTCTCCGAGCAGAGAAATGGCCCCCGGAGGCCCCAAGCACCCCAACACCATGCCCCTCTCTCTTTTGAAATCTTTCTGGTTTTTCTGCACCAGACACCTTCTGCTCATGGCTCAACCCACGGTGGCAACTGTGAGTGGCGACAGCTCCTTGGCTCTCTAGAAACGGGCTGTCTCAGAATTCCCTAGTTTGGGCAAGCACTTTCCTCTCCCTGAGCCTCCATTTCTACATCTGTGTAGTGGGTACTTTCTTTCTATCCATGCTCCCCAAGCTAGCGTTAGTGGGACTGGGTGAGATCATCTGGTGAGTAGAGGTGCCTGCTTAGCACTTCGTAGGTGTGGACCTCGCCCTCCTGCCCTGTCTCCAGGGTTTGTAGCCACCTGATCTCTGACACAGCAAATAGGTGCACAAGAAGTACGTTCCCTTTAACTAGAAATCGCACCTGTGGAAACTGAACCAGGAGAAATGAAAATCCACAGGGACACATGGACATGGATTGCTGCTGCATCGGTTGCATTTGTTGAGCGGGAACTAAAAAAACTCTACCAAATTAATAAACGTCAGTGGGAGGGGGAGGCTGAATAAACTATGGTTCATCCGCAGTATTGGATTAAGAGACAATGAATGATAATTTTTTTTTCTCTTTCTGCTGATCTGAAGAGATGGGCGTGATGCACTCAGTGAAAACTGTATACAGAAGAATACCTACAGTATGATTTTTACAAAACAAGCCACCTTCCTTCCCCCCCCCCACTCCTGTGGATGGACATGGATGTCGTTCTGAAGCTGACGAGATGTGGAATGATCAGACCTGTTGCCAGCATTGCTCACCTGCGAGTGGGGTGCAGAGGGGAGACCTGAGAGGAGAAAAGACTTTTAAGAGTCTATTAAATGTATTATTTCTAGTCACCTCTGAGTTGTTTGCTTTTTTTTTTCCCTAAACACATGTATCTTTTATTTATTTTTAGTTTTAGTTTGGGAATGAAATAAAGTCTTCAAAAGGCCATTGTAAAAAGGCGAATGGAATGGGCAAAGGAACGCAATAATAACCTTACCAGTTCACTCTTCTGAAAGGGGAAATGTTTTCTCGGTTCAGATTCTCTACCAATATGCAAATCCCTCTGATGGGGCCTGATAAAGCCAGTGTTGTCGCAGATCCCTAATCTGGGGCTTGTCAGCCTCGGGCCAAGATCAAAACAGGAGTATGCCTGTGTTTGTGTGTACGTGCCTGCATGGGTGCTCCGGTGTGTTTGGAGAGAGAGAGAGAGAGAGAGAGAGAGAGAGAGAGAGAGAGAGAGAAGTATCATCTGTCAGATAGCTGCTGTGTGTCTACTGTGTGTCTAGCAACATGCTAGGTGTCTTCACACACCCGCACCAGCTCACCAAACACACACCCAAGCCTGTAGTCTTGGCCTCGTTTTATAAAGAAACTGAGGAGGCTTAAGGACTTTGTGATTTGGATGCAAATGCAAACCGTCTGACTCCAAGGCAAAGGCCCCCATACTGGGAAATGTCTGCTTTAAAACAATGCTAAGAGTAGAAGTAGCAAGATGGCGAACACTGGCTGAGTCTCAGCTCTACCCTTGCCAGACATTTTTGCAAGTACTTTAGATAATTATCTCAAACATCACAAGGACTGAGTGATAGGACCCATTATTATTCCCATTGAACAGAGGAGGGAACTGAGCCATAAGGAGAATAAATGAATGGGGGCAGGGTGGCTCCAGAGCCTGCCCCTTTGGCCCTCCGGGGAACCCAGTGACTCACTGCGGCAGCCCTGGCTCCGACACTCCCCACCTTTCCAGGGTCAGTCCTCGAGAGCCGCCCCAAAAGGCAAACCCGGGGAAAGGGAGGCTGGGAGGGTCCCTTCTCCAGCTCTGGTTCCCCTCTGGCTCACCGGGGAAAGATTTAACGAGGCTTCCAGGGGTTGACTCTGGGTCGTCTCAGAGCATCCTGGTTCCAGCATCCTTTCGGCCTTCCTGCCACCCAGGTGTCATGTACACCCCTGTGGTGGCCGAGCAGCCTCCTTCACTCAGGAGAAGGCCACCTCGTTCATCTAAGACAGTGTGTGCCTGAATCCAACCGTTTTCTCCCCCACCGGATCCATTTTTGTCATTTCTGCCAACCATCTGCAATAGTATTTCCTATTTCAATTTAAATCATTTTACCGTTTGAATTTTTTTAAAAATCCCACAAAAGTTTTATTTTTAAGAGGAAGTCTATATCACTTATAAATGGAAAACCAGCCTGATTCACCCTATGTAGAAGATTTCTGTAAAATAATGTGATAAGAGCAGAATCAAGGCATTCGAAAAGGTGGGTGTTGGGAGTCACCCACCTTGCAGAGGTGTGGAGCCCGTGTGGGCCTGCCCTCAGCTTGTTGGAACGAGACAGGGGGTGTTGGGAGCTGATCAAGACCTTCCAGCCCCGACTGGGGCACCACCTGAAGGCCTGAGAGAGCAGCAGAGACACCGCCCCATGGGGCTGGGTGCTCACTGGCCTCTGGGGAAACCATCTTGGCCGGAGGATCTGCCTTGCATGGTGACGGCCAGCCTGGTGGTCCTGTCCCTCAGACCGAGCAGGGGCCCTTGGCCTGCTCGTGGGGCTGCTTGGAGGACAGCCTCCTCAGGGAAAGGTCTGTGAAGAGGTGACAGTGGCTTTCATGGTAAGATTGCCCGTGAGAAGGGAGTGGAATTAGGAGGCACAAACTCTATATCTTTTCTGTCATTGAGTATTATTTTTTTTTAATACTGAGAAAATGTTCTATATTGTTTATATAGTGTTTAATAATGATGATGATGAAGAATTTTCTGTGACAGTCTGGGATCCCAATGCATTGTCCTGCCAAGGGGCGAGGTGTCCTGCCTGGGCCTTGGGAAGGCAACCCAGGTGAGTGGCTAGGAGCATGGCTGCTTCCCCGCCCCCGTGTGATGGGGAGGGGGGCTGGTTTCATGAGCTTGGGGACCAGTCCTCCCAAAACCAAGGAGACAGTGCATCTTGTCCTGGATTTTGAATCCAGGCTAGAGATTTGCCAACTGGCTGATCTTTGGCAAATCACTCGACCCCTCTGAACTTCCTTGGGGATAAGAAAATCAGCCTTGAAGAGACTGGTGCCCATGGCGCCCTAATCCACAATGCGATTGGGGTGTCCTGGTTGTCAACTGGCTGTGTGAGGTTGGGCAAATCACTTTCCCTCCCTGGACGTGTGTCCTCACACTAGCAAGCCGAGGACTAGCAAACGAGAAGTCTCCAGCCAGGGCCCACGGGTCAAAACCCATTTGCAGACACGTTTTTCTAGGCTACGAAGTGCTTTCTGGTTAGCCGCGAACTTTTAAAACCCAGGTGGTGATCACACATAGAAACCCAGGTTTTGCACATGTGAGAAACCTGTAGCTCTAACGTCATGAGCCACAGGGTACGTGTGCCGAGCTCTGGGTAGAGGCTGTCCCCTGAGGCAGGACCACCCACATCGGCCTTGTAGCCATTTAAGTTAGTGGGTGTTTAATATTCACAACAGCTGTATTTTAGAGATGGGGAAACTGAGGCACGGGCGGGTTAAATAACAGGCTGTCAGTCATACGAAATGAACACGAGAGCCAGGACTCGAAGTCCCACAGTCTGGTTCTGCGCCTGTGCACTTGCTCCATCGGGCCCCCTCTCAGCCAGGGGACCAGGGACGGTGCCAGGAGCTGGGGAGACAGAGGAGGCTCCCGGCGCGCCCTCTGCAGGCTCCGCTTCCCCTTCCCTTGCTGGGGCGGCCAGGGTTAGTCTGCCTGCTCATCTCGCCCAGGCCGGAGGCACCAGGATGGAGACCCAGGAGCTCACTGGAGGTGGATGAAGCCACGCCTCCCTCTCTAATGGCAACTGGTGTTGACTGTGACAGCAGCAGCAGAGCCCCGCCGCACCCCCAGGCTGGCCCCTTCAGCACCCAGGGGTGCCGGGGGGCGTCCCACAATCCACTCCCTCTCTGTTTTGGCTTGGCAGAGGCACATAGCCGCCTCCCCAGTCGCTCCAGTCCTCCTGTTTACCCTGCAAACAGCAGAAGGCTCCACAGCGTCATTTACAGGCCAGGGGGCAGCCGCCTTGCGGCCCCGGGCGGCCCAGGCCTGTCTGAGCTGTCCTGGGACCTGCGGCTGCACACGTGCCCAGAGCCCATTTGCCTAGAACTTAATGAGCCCCCACGCCCCTGCGGGTGCAGCCACGAGCCAGGGAGGCAGCCAGGGGAGGCGAAGGGGAGGGGCTGCGGAGACGGGGTGCTGCTTGCCTCTCCTTAGCTCAGCTTCTCATGAGGCCCTGTGTGACCTTGAGCCTCTGGGGCCTGGGGCCTCAGTGTCTCCCCATCAATCTCTGTCCTTCCACAACTCCAGAGAGCAGCAAACTTGTGGACTCAGAGGTTTGTGGCGAGCCATCTACCGTGGGCACGACAGTGGGACAATAACACTCATATTTAACAGTTATTACAATTATAAGTGCTCAGTGCCAGGCAGTGAGCTAAGTCCTTGAAAACTTGTCCATGATTGACAGGTATAACACGCTTTCAGGAAAGTGTACACATTATAAACGTTTAGCTCAATGAATTTCTACACAAACAACCTCCCCGTGCAGTTAGCACCCAGATCCAGAAGCAGAGTATTCCCTGCCCTCCAGAGAAATCCCTCGGACTCACTTCATCCCTTCTAATACCGTGATCCCAGGAGGTGTGTTCCAGACCATTCTCGTTTTACAAATGAGAGGGCTCGGAGTGGCTGAGCACACCCGGTCGTGATGGAGCCGAGATTAAGCTCAGGCCCTTCGCGTCCAGAGCCCACGCAGGCACCCCCGTGCTGGGGAAAGGGGCGGGCGTGGGCTGAGGGACAGGCAGGTCTCGTGACCTGCACGGCCTTGTCTTCCAGACTCTTCGAGTCTTGGGACACGGAGGCAGAGAGGGAACTGCTCGTCGGGTGGAAATGGCATGTTAATCTCATCTGTCTCCCCCAGGCCACAGGGTCGGAGACCGTATCTTGTTTGCTTGCCATGAAAAAAGCCCTGCCTATAAATGTGACCAATAAATATTTGTCAACTGACTGGTGAATGATTGAAGGAATGAATGAATGAATGAATGAATGAGGGCATGAAGAGAAAGGGAGGAGGAAAGGGAGGGAGGGAATGAGAGCAGAAAGGAGAGATGGGGGAAGGGAGCCAGAGCAGGGTCTGGTCCCAGGTCCTGCCTGCGCTTTTTCTCCGGCCAGCGCCCTCTGCTTCTCTCGTATCAGCACCTGGGCTCAGAGCCTTTGCTTCAGACGCCACTTTTCGAAATGTCACCTCAGATCGCCCCCAGGCTTCCCGAATGCCACCGCGACTACTTAGAAATGTGCTGATGTGGCCTCGACTTCCCTGAGAGTGGGCACAGGCCCCAAGCTCCCCTCCAAGGGCCCCCTGGAAGCCAGGCTCATTTGGCTCCCAGACGCCTCTCCCCGCCCCCACCCCCCACTCCGCCCCACACTTTTCCCGCTCTTCCCTAATTATACTCTGAACTTCCACAGCCCGGGCCTTGGGCCTTCGCTCACGCTGCTGCTTCTGCCTGGAGGGGCCAATCCCTCGGTCAACCCACCTGGCAGGAATGTCTACTCATCTGATCCTTCGGGACTCAGCTCAAGGGTCAGCCCCGGTCGCCCTGATGATTTCGTTCTTTGACAATTTCCCTCTCCCAGAGGCACAGGGCCTGGCTCGTGCATTCTCGTCCTCCAGTGCGTCAAACTCGGCTCCGAGCTCGTTCACCTCTGGGGAGTCCCAGCCCAGGGTCTCTCTCCCGCTGTAGCCTGTGAGCTGTGAGGCCGCCTCCTGGGTTAACCGCCTTTGTCCTCGGTGTTTGTCATAGCACCGGACACAGGGCGGACCCCAGCAGAAGTGGATCTAACCAAGGAATTAACGACTGCCCGTCTGACCCCCAGTCCCTGATGCCTAAAATTCCCCCCTGGAACATATTCCTTTGCCAGGAATAAAATTCAAATGCCCGTCATCTCTGCGACTTGGTGGGGATGTGTATTGAATTTGTTTCCAGGAGCATAAATCGGAGCTGGGCAGGGAGAGGAGGGCAGGTCACCGAGGAGAGTGGAGGACGTGACACTTAAGAGCAAGGGCAGAGGGTCACCCCCCGCGCCCCCCAGGACCAGCCCCACGTTCCTCAGAGTCTCCCCCACCGGCTGCCTCTGCTCCTGCCCATACGATGCACGGCCAGAAAGCCTGACTTCCTGGTCGTCACGTCTCCCAGTGCTTTTGCTTTTGCTTCGGACTAACGTCATCCTGGAAGTCAGGTGATCTGCGCCCCTGGGGGGTCCCCTGCAGGGGCTTGCTCTCCAGCCTCTCCCCTTTCTCCACGTGCCAGACCGTGCACTTCATCCACGTCCCTTCCCGTGTGAGGATGTGGGGTGCAGGCGTGGAGAACCGGAGGGCCTTGAGTATGCACCGTACGCCAGGTTCTGTGCTGAGCACCTAATCTTTTGTTTCCTTTGTCCCCACAATAATCCATCCCCATGTTACCGATGAGGAAACTGAGGCTCAGAGAGGTGAAGGGACTCGCCCAAGGTCACGTAGATGGTATGGAAAACAGCTGGAGTTAAAACCCCGTTCTTTTTGACTCCAGACCTGCCATCTTAGAAGTTATTATTATTAATTTTTCATGACTTAGAGAGTCTGGGGCTCCAATTCTACAGCCTGAGCTGGAGCCTGAAGTTTTATCCTGCTAGCATCCCCTTGGCTTAAGGCCAAGCAGGCAATGTCCCCACCTGGGCCTGGCCTCAGCTGACCCCTACTGAAAGTTCTGTGAGTGGTCCACATGCCCAGGTGCCAGGAAGCCTGGGAAAGACAATACCCAGCATTTCCAGTCTCTGAAAGTTCTATCTCCTGGCTGGCTCCTTTGCTTACTTGTGTGTGTGTGTGTGTGTGTGTGTGTGTGTGTGTGTGTGTGTGTGTGTGTGCAGGAGTGGGGGATAGAGAGGGTCCCTACTACCTGCCACCTTCAGGCAGCTACTCCCAACCCCCTGCTCTGTCCCCAGCAGGCCTCAGAAGGTGTGTGAACAATCACACCTGACCTAAAAATCGCCAACGTGGAAAGTACAGAAAAATAGATCCCGTGGACTCTGGGCAGGTCCAGCTGTCCCTGTCCCCAGCCCTGAAGTTCTGGCGGCCTGCCCCTCCCTCGGGCAGGAGAATGAGGGAGCAGGTGCTGCATGCCCTCACACAGACATGCCTCTGGCCACCCCAGGAGCCCGCTACGACAATGAGCCTGTCCCCCGCCCTGTCCAGGACACAGTGAGGCTGTGTCTGCCAAATAAACACAGTTAAGCTTGTTCTGTGCGTTTTTCCCAAAATAAAGGCCGTCAGACAGCCCCAGTCTTCAGGTCCAGGCTCTTAGGGAAGTGACCCCTCCTCTAACAAGTTCCTGTGAGAAAATTCTGACTCAGGGGAGAGCTGGCAGACACACGGCAAACAAATCCGCTTCATCTTGTCATCTCACGCTCCACGTCCCCTGTGGGCCTGAAATGCCCTTAGAGGAAGAAGGCTCATCTCTCTCGTACAACGGGGTCCTGCGTGAGGACAGGAAGTCGGTCACCTCACAGAGATTTCTAGAGCCCCTCCAGCGGGCTCGGGCTGCCCTCCCTAGCTTAGAGCACGTCACGTACCTTGACCACAATCTACCCACCTGTCCCTGCATTTACCAGTGGCAAATCCAACATGCGTTAACAGTCTGGCCCAGACACCAATAGCATCGGGGTCGTGAACCGCTGCCTTACAGAAGCTGCATAGTGAGGTTTGTCAACCATGGTGTCTGCAGAGCCAGATACTAAAGTTCAGATCTCAGATCTGCCACTTAGTACCTGTCTCTGATTGTGGGCAAGTCACTTAGCTGCCCTGGGCTTCATATTAAGGAGCCAAAGCCTGTCAATGCCAGTGCTCGGTGTGCAGGAGAGATGCATTGGCCAAAGTGAGCTTTCTCTAAGCTTGTCTGCCAACCAGCTCGAAAGGCTGCACCCCGGGGAGTCTGACCTTCCCCTGCACCTGCTCAGCCCTGGACACCGGTGCGACACCTCCATGTAAGGGGTTAATGACTGCAGTTCTCGTAGCTGGGCTCACACGGCAGGCGAGGCACCACGCAAAGTTTCACAGGCATTCGCTCTGTAACCCACACAAAACCCTGCCACGTAGGAAAAAATGTTGTTCCCATTTTACAGGTGGGGCCACTGAGACTCAGAGAGGTGGTGTGCAAAGCAGTAGGAATGCACAGAAGAATAAGGCTTACCGGTAATCTCTGGGACCTCAGTCTAGTGAGAGAGACAGGAAAATAAATCGAGACAATTCCATACGAGTGTAACTGGCACTCTGCCTTGTCTGACACGGGCTCAACAAATAATCGTTGAGCGTGTACTGTGGGCCAGGCCTGTCTCGGCCGCCTGGCCGCCTGGCCCCGGGCGGCTCGCAGTCTAGTGGGCAAGACTGATTCCAGATAGTGCAGGACGCGCACATAGCCACCGGCGTCCGCAGAACCTGGCATTGCCCCAGTGTCCGCTCACTCTCCAGGAGCAATCGGCGATGAGCTCTGGCTTGCTTAGCACATGGAGGAGCAGCCTTTCCGTGGTTCCAAGATGGCAGGATCCTGCGAGGTGGCAGCCAGAAGGAGGCTGGAGGGGCAATAGACAACGCAGGACATCCTAGGGCATCACCCTGGACCTCAGACGGCCTCCTGAGGACACTCCTTACTCATGAGACAGAATCTCCTTGCACCGATGCGATCAGAACAATATAGGTTCAGCCTATGCTCTGAGAGAGGCTACGGGCACGTGTGTTTCAAAGCAGGGGTCCCCAGTCCCTGGGCTGTGACCCGTACCGATTGGTTCGTGTCCTGTTAGGAACCAGGCCACACAGCAGGAGGTGAGCGGCAGGTGAGTGAGCGAAGCTTCATCCGTATTTGCAGCCGCTCCCCGGCACCAGCATCACCGCCTCAGCTTCATCTCAGATCATCAGGCGTTAGATGCTCATAAGAGCACCAGTCCCTGGTGCCACAAAGGTTGGGGACCGCTGTTTCAAAGGGAGAGGAAGAGGGAAACTAAAATGACATCTTGTAAAAGGTGCTCCCTGCAGGAACCAGGGGGAGGTAGTTTCCTCTCCAAGTTTCCTTCAATGAAACCCAGTCACGTGACTCCAGGGAGCTCGCGCAGCACAGCAGAACGTAGGCCAGTGGGTCCTGCTCTCCTGGCAGAGTCCGCAGGGGTGACTGTGAGTGCTCGCGGGTGTCAACACACCCATGGAAGCTCCAACCATTGCCTGCACACGGAACAGTGAGCAAGTCTTGCACATGTATGTTCAAGCCTATTTATTTCACAAATATTCTTCGAGCATCTCTCAGATGTCAGGCTCTGGTGTCTGAAAGTCGTTAATGAAAGCGGAAGTCGTGCTGGAGGGCTACACAGATGTGGTCCCTGCCCTCAGGGGGCCCAGGAGTCGGAAGCTGTTCTCAGGACGACTGTTATGGCTGGGCGTGTGGGCTTTTGTCTTTGGCACTGGACAACCTCTGACCAGGATGTGGAATACTCCAGAATGAGGGTGTCAGACAGACTCCACGTCCATCTGGGGGTCCCCAGAAGGCCTCTCAGAGGTGGTGGCTGCTGACCAAACAGGGTCATCACTAGTAGACTTGGAGAAATCCTTTAGATGTGCGGGTGAGAGGGGAATCCTCAGGCAGATATTATGGAGATTAGCTGGCAGACTTGTGCTGTTCCACACGCCCCGTAAGCTACACAATCACAAAGGAACAACGAGATTTTACATAGGGCTGGAGCTGAGATGCCTCCCAAATCATTCGTTCCCTCCCTCGTTCATTCACAGATATTTATTGCGTGCCCGGCGCCATGCCAAGGGCTTGACGTGGGTTTTCTCCTTTAAGCTCAGAGCATCTCTAAGAGGTGGGGGCCGTTAGCACCCACACTGCACACTTATGGAAGCTGAAGCTCAAAGAGGAGAAGAAGGACGTTGTCCAGACCCGCACAGCCCGTGAGCAGCCCCGAGCCAACTTGGGTTCTGCCACACGCAGCTGTGTGACGCTGGGAAGGAACGATGCCACAAACCTTGGCAAAACGCCTATGGCGACCCCCACCCCACAGGGACTGTGGGCCCGAAGCGTTCCCAAAGGGCCCGGTGTTGCAGATGCCTGCAGCGTATGGCCGGCGGGTCACCTCCTCATCCTGGCGCCCATCCTGGTCTGGGCTGGGACTCCCAGAACCAGGCAGGGCCTCCTGCTCTGTCCTCGAGAGCCAGCCCCCTCAGCCCTCAGCCCCCATTCTTGACCTTCTGAGGGCATCAGGGACAGCTGAGCCCTGGACCCAGACGGGCCTGAAAGCACCTCCTGGGTGTATGAGTCAACAGCTTTCTGTTTTGTCCTTTTATTTATTTACTTTCCTTGGAGTTAGTCTGCCTGAGGTACTGAGGGATCCCTCACTTGCAACTAAGAATGCCGACTAATCGAGATAGAAGTTGGGCAGGCAGGAGGGAAGGGGGGAGGGGAGAAGGAGGAGAGGAGGGGAAGGGGGAAGCGGGGTGCAGAGTCTGCACTGTGCAGGGAGCACCCTGGTTCCCATACAGGGTGAACCCTGAAGCCCCTGCGGCTTCTCTCGCTGTGGATCTGGGGCTAGAATGCGGCCTCCAGGGACAGTCAGAGAGAAGGGGTTTAGGGAGAGAAGGGGTGGGCTCAGGCCTGGGAGGTGTGGGGCCTGGATTAGTGGGAGTCTGAGCTGCAAGCAGCTCCTCTGTTTACAGCAAACAGAAGACCTGAGGCCAAGCCTCCCCCTGGACCTCAGCGGGGAGGGGAAGGGCTGATGGAGAACTCCCTGCAACAGGGGCGGGAGTGACAGGTGGGGAACCGGAGGCATAGAGGTGAAAGGGCAGCTTCCCAGGGGATGCTCATGACCTCCCGGGTTTGGAAACCACAGACCTAATTCAAACCCCTGTGGCTTAGGATGGGGAGACAGAGGGGTGTGACGGAAAGAGCTTGCTCGTCACCACACAGCAGGTCGGTGGCTGAGCCTAGAACACAGAGTCAGCAGCGCTGCGTTTCTGGCTCAGGGCATGGGATGCTTATCCCAGCAAGCCCCGGGGCGCTGGCTGGAGGAGTGAGCACAGGCCTCCCTGTGCCTCGTCGCACCTGTGGACTTCGAGGAGCGAGTGAGGGTCTGGGGCCAGCCCTCTGTGCCGTGACAAGGCACAGCAAGCGTCTCCTGGCTCTAAGCAAGGGCCGAAAGCGCCCACCCAGCTGCAGGGACTGAGGACAGCCACGGAGCAATTGTCAACATTTTTCCCTCCTCCTGTTCAGATTGTAGGGAAGCCTGACCTCCAAATAAGGAAGAGTTACTGTGTGTTTAAAATTTCTTGCTGCTCAAATATGGGCCCTGGACCAGTGGCATCACCCGGGAGCTTGTAGAAGTGTCCTCCCCGACCATGTCTCCTGGATCAGAACCTCTGATCCAGGGGTAATTTAACCGTCCGGGGTAATTCTCACACACTGAGGTTTGAGATACTTTTCACTGTGGGGTGTGTCCTAATCACAAGTGCTTCTCCAGCCACACAAATTGACCCTGTTTCTGTATTTGAATGGGCTGTGAAATATTCGGTGTCAAATGCACTTTCGCAAATCAGGTCTCCTTGGAAATCCGCCCAAGGAATTAGCAAGCTAAAACAAAAGAGCTGCGGCAACACTAAGCAGAAAACCCCGCATTCTAAACACATCACAACTTTTCCTAGGGAAGTTTGTTTTAGCTTGTTACATACACGTACTTAACCCTTAACCTACTTAACCCTTAACCGGAAGCCTGGCTGCCCATCCAACACGCTCACGCCGGTTACGAGTTTGCATGTGGTTGGTTGTGCCAGGAGCTGCGCCGAGTGTTTTGCACATCTGACTGAACGGAATCCTCACGGCAGCCTTTGAGGGAGGTGTGACTTGTGCTACCACTTAGCAGATGAGCAAATCAAGGGATATATATAGGCGAAGGCCCTCTGGTTTGTGCACTTCATCTCGCCTTTTACTTTTGCAATCTTTTCCCCGGCCGCTCCCACACGCCCCACTCACGGTCCTGTTTTTTGCTTTTTTTAAAAAAAATTCTGTGTCTACTCTGTCTCCTTTCATCAAATATCAACTATTTTTACGGTGAAATTCTTTTGTGGATGTGGACGAAGATTGAAGAGGGCTTATTTGTTGTGATGCACTTGCAGGCCTTGTTATTGTTGTCGGGATTTAAATTATGTCAACCTCGCGAAGTATGTTGTGTTTTTAACCAAAACAGTGCTTCCCTGCCTCCCTCTCTTCTTTCTTTCTTTTTTTTTCCTTTCCTCTTATTTTAGAGCAGCGAAGCCAAGACATCAGCTGGACAATGGTGCTGGTAACCTGCCTACAGGCAAGGGACAGATTAAATAACCCCATTGAGCTTGGGGCTACATTTGGCAGAGCTCGGAGCCTCAGAGGTTTGCAACTAAGAAAATGAGAGCTCTCGTCCAGAAGGAAGAAATAGGCCCAGGAGTGTGAATCCAGGTCACGTAGGGTCACAGCTGGTGCTCCCAGCCCGGGACACGCAGTGTCACAGGGGGGTTTCTTGGTCACAGGGCCGAGACGGTTAGGGCTGGGAAGCACGGGATGACGCCGGTGGCTGTGAGGCATCGGTGAGGGGTCCAAGGCTCAGGGAGCTTAGGCGACTTGTCCCAGGTGGGTGGCAGAGCCCGACCCAGCTCTGCAGCAGGGCCTGGTCGGGAGCATGCGTGACATAAGCAGACCTGGTAGAGAGCAGGGTCTGTCTACAGGGAGCAGCGGTTATTTGGGGGCTCAAAGTGCCCCCTTGTGTTTCCAGAGCTTCCAGATCTTTCCAGATCTTTTTCAAACGGAAGCAGGAAATCCTCCCATTTCTGAACGAGGGTGATGTATTTAATACACTTAAAGGACCACATGGGTGAGGTGCAGCCTGGGAGCTGCCACCACGCCTTAGCGTGCCTTCTTCTACGAACTAGGAGAGAGTTTTGAATCATGCTGGGGAGAGAAATGAAAGCTCCTGAGGGTTACATGATCCCAATAATTGAAGAGCCCCCCCCAAACCAAAGCAAGTGTTGGCCTTCCCTTCTCGCAAACTACTGTTCAGAGGCTTTGGTTGAAACAAATTGAGCAACCCGGAATACGCCCAAGTGACACCTTTCACATTTAGACTACGAACTGGCCTTTGATCTAAATGGAAAAGGGAGAACTTGGTGGAGGGGCGGGGCTGGGGTGGAAAGTCACGTGAACGTTAGCAGGCCGGGTGGTGGGTAGGGGTGGACCAAAGCCAGCTAGGAGAGGAGCATAGTGTGAGCTCTCAAACCAAAGCAAAGGGAGGGAGAAACCACACTCAGAGGCAAGACAATTTCTGGGAAATGCTGAGTAACAAAGGATCTACAGGGTTTGGGAATTGAGAGGAGAAGCTGGGCTCGTGTCTTCTTCTCTAGTTTAGCCAAGAAACTCCGGCAAAGCTTGTAACATCAACGCATCGTGGCTCTCGAGGGACCCCTCTCAGCCTGCCCCTCTCAGCTTGCTAGCGGCTGCAATCCCCGGGCTTCGGGGCGCTCCCAGATAAAGTGGGAAATACAGTACCTTAGCAACGGGGCTGCAGGAGAGAAACAGAACAGCTGTCAATAGCGGGGCACTTGCTCCATGCCAGGCATACATACGTCACCTCACTCGGCCTCACCACGTCAGCGTGCTCACCATAGTCATTCTTGCCGGGACGTGGGACGGTGCCACTGACGTCATCGTTATCATCTTTCTTACAGGAGATGTGCACACTTCATAGGCCAGGGCGGGAGGTATATCATTTCTGAATCACATCAGTGACACCCCGGAAACCTCCCCTGATCACACGAGAACCCTAAACCACCCTGTCCCTTGCGAATCGTCCTCTCAAACGTAGACAGGCTTTCTTTTCCTTACGCTCTACACTTGGACTGGATTAAGCAGTTTGAAATGAAAATAGATGGCTGGTTTTATAACCGGCTTTAAGATCTGAAGATTTTTTTCTTAGACCTCTATTACCTGTGACATAACGCTTGCAATTATGGGCGTGTAATACCTGTTCAATAAATTTTGTAAAAAATAAATGTATTGTTTCCCTACGACAAAAGCAATTTAAGCTTGCTATTGTCAACGTGGAAACTGCAGGGAAGAAGCAAGTTACGAAGGGCAGTGCATAGTGTTAAGTGGTCTTTGGAAGGAAAAATGCAAATCCCCACCTGGAAACTGGATTGGAAAGTGGCTGCCGTCTTGACCAAACCCAGCGTGCTCCCAGCTGCACTGTCCTCATCGGGCCTGCCCGCCCTCAGCCAAGCATAGTGTCCTGCAGGAGGGAGATTCCTCGTAAAATGATGAATGTGGGACCGCCAGCGTCCCCTGCCCACTGTGTGTACAGACACGTTGAGGGCAGGGAAGCTTCTGGACGTCAGAGCGAGGCATTGGTAAGTCATGGGCCCCAGCTGGAGATGTGAGGGGCGGTTGGAATGCCAGGGACACACAAGTGTGGCCTGAGCCTGTAATAACACACAGCCCCGAGCGCTGGTGGTGACCCTCTGGGCAGCCGGATGACAGAAGCTTTCATTTGCTTCGTGCATCTGTATTTTAATTATTTTCCTGCAAAGGACTTCTGTGATGTATACGATGTGACCGATTAAAAAAATAAATGCATTTCCTTTCAGATTTATTGTCTCCTAAACGTAGGTATTTCCTCTCACCACGGCTGACAAGTTCACCTAAGGAAGCATGAACTGCCTGGATGGCGTCCTTTACAATGAATAAGGTCATGAATCAATGGACAGAAACCCTCTGTAGGGGTGGCGGTCCCCGCCTCATCCTGTTCCTCACACTTAATCTCAGTGGCACCTGGAGGGACACAGAGAGTCCTTTACCTTTCTCCCAGGTCCCACCGCAAGCAGGTGGCTCGTGAGTCACCGGAGGGGCTGGTGAAATGGAGAAGGCTGCTTATCGGCCAGGGCTGGGCAGATGCTATCACTGAGGCCCAGGCCCACGCAAGGGCCTCAGCCCTGACTTGTGTTCCTAACCTGTTCCCCCGAGAGAGATTCCCCCTACAGCCATCTGATAAGATGCACTTAGCTGTCTCATTTGCATGGCCCTGACAATTTTCATTCAAAACATATGCAAATACCGAGGGCAGGTTTCTGGGGACAGAGGTTGCAATGAAATGCTTCTCAACTTTTAACCAAATGAATCCATTGACCTCTAGAAGAGGTGCTTTTGATTTCGGCCTCCATTTGCATCGAAAGGACAGTTGGACCCCTGCTCATTCCTTCTCCCCATGCAGCGGCTTATCTCAACTCTAGGGAGGCAAAATTGGCAGCGTGACCCGGGGACTCTTCCCGAGTTGCTGGGCTCCTGGCTTCCCAGCGAGGTGGCCGTGCAGGGCGGCCCGCTGAGCCATCCAGTGGGGCCCGGGCCAGATCGAGCCTGGGTGGGCTCCAGGCACCATCCCAAGCCCCTGGGGCCCGCGCTTGTAAGAAGCGGGCATTCAGGCTCCTCCAGGCACCGGCCTGGGTGTTTGTATGATGGCAGGGGCAGCGGGCGAGGACTTAAGGCACAGAGAGAGAGCACCGCATGAACCCCCCTGAGTGCAGTGCATGCGGAGGGGAAACCCGGTGGCTGGCCGCGGGAAGGGCTAATCCAGGGAGGCTGGGCACTGTGCAGTGGCCTCTCCTGCTTCCTGGCCCGGGGCCTGGTGAGCTCAGACTGTCCCCTCCTCCGTGCCAGGCAGGACTTCTGTTCAGACCCGTGGCCCTGGGCGGGGCCTGCGTCCCGGGCACCCAGCCTAGGCAGCTGCATGGGGCCGGCCCTGTGCTTCTCCTGTCACTCAGGCAATTCTCAATGATTTTGAACAAGGGGCCCCCTATTTTCAGTGTGCTTTGAGCCCCCATCAACTATGTAGCTGGACCTGGGCCAGGTGACAGACAGCATGAGGCCCTGGGGATGACCGAGGGTAGCCGCGTTCAAGGCCCCTTCCCGTTCCGTGTTCCGACCCCCTTCCCGGGCATCCCCGCTCTCCACACTGGGGACTCTGCGGCCTGCAGCCGGGGGTCCTGCCACGCGGGCTGCCCCCTTTGCCCCTCCCCTTCCCTGCAACCTCACGTTCCCTCCTCTCGTCTCCCTGCAGACTCCTATTTATCTGCTCAGACCCTGTGGAAGAATGATTTTTCTTCCTGCAGGTTTCTTTGAAATCTTGCGGGTGGGGTTAGCGGCTTCGTCCTCGTCCTCTGTGAATTCAGAGGCCCCCCAGATCTCTGTGCACCAGTGGTTTTGCAGTACGAGGGTGCATCTGTCTCCCAGGGGTATTTAAACATGTTTAACAACTGGTACAATGGAGGCAGCGGCCAGTCAGAGCTGATGGAAGGAGGCCAGGCTCAGCCTGGGAGCGGGGGCCCCACAGGGCCTGGGGTTAGCCCTTCACCGGCTGGAGGCTGGGAATTTGGGGGACTTAGGGGCCCAGGACAGTGGCTGCTCACCGACGTTTTAACAGTGGGAACTGCTGAGCTGGTGCTCTGTGGCTGGCCAGAGAGCAGCCCTGGGAGGACCACGGGGGTCAGCTACAGTCCGGGGGTGATTCACCCGCCCATCCACGTGTCAGTGCTCAGGAGAGGAGGGTGGGAGCGGGTGAGGGCAGGTGCGCAGGCCTGTGCTAACTGGGGTTCCAGCTTCCGTCTCCGGGGAGAGGAAGAAAGAGGCTGCTGTGAGATCTGGAGACACACATCTCTCCCGCTTTCCCCCAAAGGACCGTCTACAGCTCACAAGCCCTGCGTATTGCAAAGCGTCCCTCAGGGGCGGAAGAAACCACAAGAAAAAGGAGGCGGGTCCAAGGCACACGAGTTCATGCAAGACACAGAAAAACACACTCTCACACTCCAACATACACACAGACGTGCTCAGTACACATGCCAGGCTAGGTAGACACGCCCCCACCCCCATACACCATCTCTCCCGAATACACCCCTACACCCCCTAGAGCCAGACAGAAGCCAGCGTGTGGCCACGGAGGCTTCTCTGCTGGGTTAGGGGGATGGTCAGGGGTGGGGGCTGCAGGGGTGCTGTCGGGGAGACTGGCCTGGGTGCTGGGAGGGTCCGGAGAGGCAGAGAAGTGGCGGGGGAGGCCCCGAGGCGAGGCTGGGGCAGAGGCTGAGACTCAGGAGGCCATGGGCAAGGTTGTAGAAGGAGGGATGTGGGGGGAGGAAGAGGCCGGCACGTGCGGGGAGCCCTCCACGCCCCAGGCACGTGCAGGGTACTTCACAGACGTCCCCATGGATTCTGACACTCCCCCCGTTGCTGTGCGGGGTGAGGGTCCTAATTCAGGCACAGACCCATGAGGTGGCTAGCCCAGGGCCCCCGGGGCCGGGCAGTGGAGCCCACCCCCAAACCCTGGTCTGCTGGGCTCCCAGAGCCCCATCACCCCCACCTCGCACCCACTGGCGTCAGGAGCTGTGGACATTGACCTTTATTCCCACATCCCCCCTTCCTGGGGTGCCTGCCCCTCCTCCCGGTACGTGTCCATGAACTCCAGCTGGGAAAAACGGGCAAGGGCTGCAAGGAGAGGGCTGTAGGCCGGAGCTGGGTGTCTCGACCTTGACACACGTCATTTGGAGCTGGATCATTCTTCATTCGGGGAGCCCGTCCCCTGCCTTGCAGGGTGTTTAAAAACATCTTGGGCCTGTATGGTCCTTTCCCTCCCTTCTACCCCCAGCTGTAATGACCAACCATGTCTCTGGGCATTTTCACATGTCCCCTGGGTGGGCAAAGTCACCCCCGAGTTGAGAACCTCCGGGGGAGACAGATGGTCAGCTTGTGAGGGGCTGAGGGGGCTTCACCGGTCTCCTAGCCCCCTCTGCACAGACTAGACCCCTGTCCCTCTGGTCTAGGTGCTGATGAGGCAGGCGAGTGGCCAGGGGATGGACAACATGACCTCTGGAGGGCCTTGTGGGCAGCGCTGCAGGCCTGGCCGGGCGCCAGGCCATCTTTGCCCATGGGCGACTGGACTCCCATAGAGACACTTTGTCCGGCAGCCTCCTTCCACCCGCACCCCCAGGATGGGCAGACCCAACGGCCAATTATGAAAATGAAAAAAATCCAAGTCTCGGCCTCAAAATGAGTATTTTTCCTTTGGGGCTTTGATTCTCCTGTAATAAGTGCCTAGTCCCCAAAGCATCTCCGGAATGTGGCCTTGATAATGAAAATAGACACCTGGCCCAGGTGAGGGGGGCGAGGGGCCCACGCGCGGACTGGCACAGAGGCCCCCACGTCTCCAGAGGCTCCCGGGCAGGGGCACTTGCCGACACAGGCCGTCCCCACTCGGCCCTGGCCCTGTCCCCACATCCTGCGTCCGGCTGGGAAGTGGCCTCCTGAGGAAAGCAAGAATCCTCACGAATGTTTGGCTTCGCATCGGGGGACACGAAACCCACCCCCACCTCCAGCCTCACGTCGTTCGACGGATACTATTATTCTTCCCGTTTTCCGGGTGAAGACGGCGACGCTAAGTCACTTGCTCCAGGGCTTGGAGCTGGCGAGTGGACCGGCCGGGATCTGAACTCGGGCCGCTGTTCTCAGAGCTGGTGAGGGACTGAACTTCGACGGCACAGCGACCAGCTGTCTGGGGCCCCGGAGCGGGCACCTGGGACGGGAGAGTCTGTGGCCGCGATGGCAAACTCGGCGGGAGCCCCTGGTCCTTCGTGTCACCTGGCTCAGGGGTTCTCTCTCAGCTCTGTGAACGACAGGACAAGGAGGGGGGGGCTTAGGGCCTGGGCTTGGAGCTGCGGGTCTCTGCGACCTGACACCTCTGCTCTCTCGGCAACACCTGCCTCGTCTTTAAGGTCACGGTGAGAATGGAACCAGTTTCCTGCAGTGTGACTGACCTTAGTGACAAAGTGGACGTGAATGAAGCCTGGCTCGCTGGGGTCTCCGGAGATCTCTGGTGGCCCATACGGGGGGCCACCCAAGGCCTCTGGGGGTCAGAAACCTCTGTGTCCCCTGGGGCAGGTGACCACACCTCTCTGGGGCTCAGTGGGCTCACCTGGAGGAACGAGAAAGATGAAATCCCATCTCAGGGCCAAGGGCCCCAGGGGAAAAGCACTGGAGTGTCAGGTGGTGGGCACAGCACCTGTGAAGGCTCAGCGGCGGGAACCGCGAGAGGTGGCCCCGGGCTCCAGGCAGCTGAGGCCAGACAGATGGAGCGGCAGGGTGAGCCGGCTCCAGCGTTCAGGCTGAAATCCTCTCCTGGCTTCTGAAGTCCAGGGACTTGGCGGTCCAAGAGACAGTGACACCGTTGAAATAGTTGTTGACTGTGTCCCTTTGTTCCCAGCTCCCCCAGGGCCCAGAGCTGGGGTCTCAGAGTAGTGGAGACCTGTGCCCTGGAGGGAACAGCGTGGCTGGGCCTGGCAGGAAGGGAATCCCAGGGCGTGAGGCCCTGGGGGCGGGTTCCTCCTTCCCCTCCCTGGGCCGGGCCCCTCCCTGCACACACACACCCTACCTTCTCACCGGGGCTAACTGTGGGAGCCAGCACCAGGCAGCCTGGGGATGAGGTCAGGGGCCCGTCTACAACCCCCCTGGAAGCCCGCAGCCCCTAGGGCATGGTGAGAGGCTGGGCTTCCGTGGGACGGAGGCCACCAGCCCCCACGCCTGCCCACACCACAACACGGGGCCCAGTCTGAGCCCCGGGAGACAGAGCTATGTTTTACTTTTTCACCGTCGCTCCCAGCGGGGTGCATGTTCGGGGGCCAGGCTGTGGCTGGGGTTCCGGGTCGGCTGAGACACCCAGAAAGAACCACAGTCGCTCAGGGCCTTCCACCCACAGGAACGAGGGAGGCCAAGCCAAGGAGCTCTGCCCCAGCCGCCCGCAGGGAGGCCTCGGCTTAAACTGGACTCCCTCTGTCTGCTCCTGAGCTTCGGACACTCGTGCCCGGGGACCTCAGACTGAATCCAGAGGGTCCAGCCCAGGCCCTCCTGGCAGTTGTGTCCCAGAAAGTTCTAGAAGCCCTGCTAGGTAGCGGGCAGAGGAACTGTCAGGATGTAGAGGGAGAGGTCTGCTTCTGAGATTCCTGGGCTCTGGTCCCCACAGTAGCTCCTCATCCCTCAGGCTGGCTGAAGACCCGGGTACCAGGAGGGATGATGGCAACAGGAAGTCCCAGGGAGCTGGGGGAAGGAGACTGAGAAGCCACAGGGATTCCATCCTTAGAAGTCACCTGGAAGGGCTTGGAATCACTCCCAAGAGGATGGGGAATTAAAAGTAGGTTAAAGCAGCAGTGGGACACCATCAGATTAGTGTTCTAGAAAGATCTCTGGGTCAATGCAGGGGTGAATACCAAAATCTGTATCAGTCAGGGTTCTCCAGGGAAATAGAACCAATTAGAGACAGATTATTAATCTATCATCTATCCATCCATCCATCCATCCATCCACCCATCCATCCATCCATCTATCATTTATCTATCTATCTATCTATCTATCTATCTATCTATCTATCCATCCATCCATCTCTATCATCTATCTCTTCTCTCTCTCTCTCTCCCTCATCTATGGAGATCGTAAGGAACCAGCTCATGTGGCTGTGGAGACTGGCAAGTCTGGACATGCAGGGCAGCCCAGAGCTGGAAACTCAGGCTGCGGTTTTGAGATGGGAAGACATCTCCTGTGTGCTTTGATGGGCACCCAGAGGCCTCTGGGGTGTCTGGAATAGGTCATGACCCTGAGCTATGGGACGTTTTCTGCCCAAAGCCTACTATTGTCTGGTGAGCTTATCTCCCCCTGCGTCTCCCGGCAGCACCCGCCCGCCCATCTGTCCAGTGGGAGCTGTGAACTGTTTCCTCGAGAGACAGGCCGTGTCTTATTTCCAGGTCTGCTGCATTAACCCAGGGCCCGGTACATAGACGGTGATTGATAAATATGAAAAAATGAATGAATTTCCAGCTGGAATCCAACCCTGTATCACATGAATCCTTCATCATCCCAACCTCCTCCTCCCGCTCTGGACCTGCCGGACCCTCCAGCAGCCCACACAGATGGCTGCGGAGCAGAGGTGCACGCAGGCCGTGGGGTTTGGAATGAAGCAGGCCTGGGGCTGAACTGCGGTTTTGATCTACACATGCAACCTGTTTAAAAATAAGTGTTGATTGATTGATTGATTGGTTGATTGATTGATTCATTCATTCATTTTTTTTTTTTTCACATGCCATTAAACTTTCATCAGGTACATTGAATACCTAGACTCAGGGGCTGGATTCACACGACAGAGACAGGGCTACGATCCCTGATCGGGGTCACCCTCTGGGCAGGGCAATTCACCCAGAAAAAAAAAATCTATCTTGAGGATAATGATAGGAGAGAGAGAGAAGTATGGGGTATTGAAGGAGCACGGGGAGGGACACCTGGCCCAGCTGGAGGGAGGGGACAGCTGAGCTGAGGCTGAACAGTGTGTAAAAGTCATCTGAGTGGCGAGCAGAGCGAGGGCTGGCCGGGAGGGAGCAGGCAAGCCAGGACAAGAGCCCGGACTGTCTGGGATGGCCAAGGGCAGCCTGGAGCCCGGCGAAGGGCAGAGGCGAGATTTCTCAACAGAGCGACTGACTCGTCGACACTCCTGCTGGGAGAGCGTTCTCTTCCCCAGCGTCTCAGCATCCAGGCCACCAACTCATCTGGTTCTCGACACAAAGAATTCACCTTGTGCCAGGCTAGGATGAGGCCTCCCTCCTGCTGCTCGCCTGGCTTGGCATATGTCCCCTTCAAGGAGCTGCAGCCAGAGGGAGGAAGGACAGAGAGGACCTCATCAGCAAGCTGGCTGGCAGCAGATGCCAGGCTTTCTCCATCCATGGAAATTCACGCCCATCAAATGCAGGCTTAGGTATCCTGCCTTGCTGTTCCCATCTGTAAAATGGGAGTCAATGATTCCATTTCAATTAAATGAGGGCTCATCAGCCATTGTATCCCCCGAACCTGGCACAGAACCGACCCAGAATAGCCGCTAAAACGTATTTCTTGAATAAATGAAAAGATTAGGGAAGCCAGAGGTTAAACGTGTGACTGCAAGTGGGAGGAATGTTCCAGAATCAAAGGCAGCGTCATGCGGCCTGCTCCCTTTGGGGTCGCTGAGGTTTCATGCTAACCAAGGTTTTTGCCGGTTTCTCCTGCAGGGCAGGGACTGTGTTTTATGGGCCCCAGGCAGGTGCCTGGAAGAGCTGACAAACGTTTACTAAAGGCACGTCGTGAGCCAGCCGTGGTCCGAGCCCTTGCTCACAGGTTATCCCTCAGTTTCCCCCACAGCCCCGTGCACAGTGAGGGCACTGAGGTTCTGACATCACCGATGCCCCATGAACATTTACTGTCAGGTCAAATCGCTGGGTTCGATTGAGACCAGAGATTACAGAAGGGTTTTATTTCACGGACCCACATCTCCTTGTGTGAGTCAATTAATTTGAACCCCGTGCTGAGGGGGGTTCTGTACTTGGAGAGACCTGAGTGCTGTCCCCACAAAAGTGAGGCCATGTCCCCTTGGAGCCCGTGAATGGGATTTCGTTGGAAAATAAGGATTGGGGAATTTGGAAAATGACATTCGTAGATGTTAATTAAGTTAAGGGTCTTGAGATGAGCTTATCTTGGGTTGGTTCTAAAATTATCGGGAAGTACCCGTATAGGTGACAGAAGATGCCAACACATGCTAATTGTCAGCCAGCTTTGATTGGGATCTATCAGGCCCTCTGGTTGAGGGCTTCCTCTGTGTGAGCAGGTACCAGGTCATTCCATCACAGTGATTTTGCACTGATCAGTACACAAATGGATCAGAACGTACCTCCCTTGGCTGGGAGGTATGAGAAGTATGAGAGGTATGAGAAGGAAGGGCTGCATCAGTAGCGTCCTCATCATGGCTGAATGAAATAATCCTGAAGGTGGAAATCCTCCAGGGAGCCAAGGAGAGCAAAGGCAGCAGCTGGTCTTTGCCATCCTTCTCGCTTCCTGCTCCTTGTGGTAGGACCATAGAGAATCATCCAGAAAAGATAAAGCCTGATGGGGGCAGGGGCGTTGTCCTGGATGGATTTTGCTTTTGTCGGAGTCACCCATTCCCGCTGCTCATGGTCCTTCCTGCCAGGGCCTCCAGTCATCTCTGAGCCCTTCTCATTATTGTTTAAACCTTGTTTTTTTTCTGTCTGTCTAATCCATCAAAATCGCAGCCACGCTCCCTCCTCCATGTAACAAGAGGGAAAGTCCAGTGTGGTGACGGCATCTGGGGACTCGGTCCCAAACGCTGGCTTTTACCCTGTCCCGCTACATGATCTTGGAGAACTTTATCTCACTGGCCCTCAGTTTCCCTGTCTGCAAAATGGGAAGGAAGTAATACCTACTTCGACTAGATCACAGATGCCAATGTGACAGGTACGTATACTGCCTAACCGTGCAAATATGTTTAATCTAGAAACAAAATATTCATACGAATAGACACACAAAATCATCCTACTGAATTCCAGACCATCCTTATGGGGTTCCTTTCCTGGACCTGTAGTGACCCCCAAGTACTGAGTCAAGCTCTTTACCTGTCCCCTTACTCCGCCCATCGCAACAGCTCACTCAGGCACAGACTATTGCTGTGCCCGTTGAGCAGAAGTGGACACTGAGGCTCATGTAGGCAGGTGTCTTGCCCAAGGGGACATAGTAAGTGGAAGGCCTGTCTCTTAGCCCTGTGGGGCGTGGGGCCCAGGCCCCCTGTGGTCCCCTTAGAGCACGGACTCTGAGGAACGGGAACACGCTCCTTTGTCTCTACGTCCCAAGCTCTCCGTGCTGTCTGGTGCAGGGTGCCAGGTGCTAAGCGTCTCAGAGAAGGGAACTCCGTGAGTGAATACGTAACCGAAGAGAGGAGGGTTTTTAAAACCCATCTTGTGTTTTAACAAAGTGAGACCTTTGTGTCAGACGAAAGAGATCCGAGTTATCGTCCCCTTCCACCCTGGTTTCCTGGGGGACCCTGTGCGTGTCCGTTGTTTCTTTTATAAAACGGGGAGAATAATGAACTCTCTGTCCTGGCGTGCAGACGGGGCCAAGGAGGCATCGATGCAGCTTGGATGCAGCTGGGAGAGGCCGGTCCTGTTCAGGCCACGCCGTGGCCAGCAGAGCCCGGCATGCAGCGGGCGTAGCAGCCACGTGCTGTGTGAGCAAAGGGCTCAGGGCTCCTCTCAGCTGTTTCACAGCTGGTAACAGCTGCACCCTCAATGCCCTGGCAGGACCGCAGGGGGCGGAATCATTGTCTTGCTTTGGAGCAGGGCTCTCCTCTCTCCTGGAGGAACCAGCTGAAAACAGGGTGGTTGTGTAGAGATGCTGCTTTCATGCATCTGGTGGTGCTTAGACCTTCACCCACTGCTGCCCAGAAAGGGTTAAACCTCGGGCCGCATGCCTGGGCGTTCTCCAGCCCTGCCTTGCCCCATTACCCTGCCTCCAGCTGAGCTCAGGCCATTAGTTTACTCATAAACAGGTGGCACACTCCACCTGAGCAGCTAGAGATAAAGGCCGTTTTCAAGCTCCAGCGCTAAGCGCTGCTGTTGGTGACCCAGCCCACCCGCCACCTTGCCCCCTGCAGTCTGGAGGTCACCTCAGGCGGCCGCTGCGTCCTTCGGAAACCCCTGTGTTTGTGTGAAGACTCCAGGGGCCTAGAATGGCCACACAGACAAAAAGGGAATCCATCACCAGGCTTCCAGAATCCAAGGAGGCTTGGCCAGGAGGCCACTGGCCAAGCCCTGCCACACCCACCCAATCAGGGCAGTCTGGAGACCCCTCATTCCAGAACTGAGGCTGGGGTCTTCTCGAAGCTCTGGAGGTTTCAGTTGCCCCTTATTTTTAGTCCCATCTAATGTCAGCTCTTTGGCTTCCTTCCCAGGTCGTTCTTCCCCACCAGTCAGAAATTAGGGGTAACCATGGCAAATCAGAGATGTCCCTTGACAATCCTGATTATGAACAGTTTAACTGGTCACACTAGGCTGTGACCCATGAGCCACATCTGGTCTACCACCTGTTTTTGTATGGCCCACGGACTAAAGGTGTTTACTTTCTTAGATGATTAAAAAAAAAAATCATAAAAAGAAGAAGACTATTTTGGGATCTGTGAAAATTACACGAACGTCAAATTCCAGTGTTTATGAATAAAGTTTTATTGAAACAAGACACTCTCATTTTTTTACCCACTATCTATGGTGGCTTTTTCCACAGGGCTGAGTCGTTGCTGGTGTTTCAGAGCCTGGCACTGCTGCTTGGTGAGTCGCAAACCACAGGGAAGACACTTTCCGATGTGAACTACATACAATCTATTAGATCGGCGTTCACAGATGAGCATTTGCAGCTGATTTTGATGATGGGTCACTGGCTCTGAATCTGCATGAAATGAAATGTTATATACCCCCTAAATTCCATCTTCTCATTAGTTGAACTGCATCACAAAAAATTGGACTTAATTATAATTATTATATTTTTCCACCAACAAAGGTTTCATAGAATTTTTTGCTCTCTCGTACTCTCCTGATTTCCCGAATTTTGCCTCTTGGTCCGCAAGGCCTAAAATGTTCGCTATCCTGGTCCTTTATAGAGAAAGTTCGCTACTTTTGACTTAGACGATTAGACTGTGCTAGAAATGTCATTATTTAGGTCTCTCTACTTCATGTCCTAGGTTGTCATATCCATACAGGGCCTATAAATGCTTTACAGACCATAGTCAAATGTGGGTTTAAATGTTCTCACTGCGCTTAGCAGCGCATGAGAATGGAAAGGAAAGATTCATCCTTTGTCCCAGCCCCCAGGCCGGCCGTTTGCTCCCCTCCAGCAGGTTCAGCACCCCCCTGAATAGCTTGGGGGTGCTCCTCTGTCTCCCACAGAAGGACTTGAATTAATCCTGGTTGCTGGATGGGTCAGCTGATACCAAACCAGTGGTAAATTATGTAAATATCTATTAAACATCGTGCTAGCAGCTAGATCACTGAGGATCCTATTTTGGGGTAATTGCAACCGCCAGGACTAGGGTGGCTTCCGAGCCCGGGTTCTGCCAGGCATGGGGACGCTGGCGTGGCGTTTAGCGTGTGCTCTACCACTCCCCTCCGTGGACCTCGCCGCCTTGCGCCATCTCTCGTCTGCGTCTCCAGCCCTGGAGGAGACGAGGCTTGAGCTGGGCTGACTCCAGGCCGAAGGTGTGTTTGGAACCAGCTAAGCTGGCAGTGAAGCCTGTCTGTAGGGACAGTGCCGAGCGTTGCCAATGTCCTGCTTCCTCCTGAGCAGTAAAACCCAGTCCTCGAGATTTTCCCATCCCTGGTCTCGGACAAAATGTGTCTTGCTCGAGGTGCTGGCGGCCCATCCCCCCTTCCATCGTCCTCACCCCTCAACCACAGGCCCCCGGGGGGTTCTGGAGCAGACCCATCTCCCACAGCCCCGGGCTCAGCCAAGACCAATTTCTTCATCCAGGATCCATTATTTTTTTCTTCTTCTTACCTTCAAGAACAATAATGAATCACAGTGTCAACCCCACAGCCCTTTCTATTCTTCCCTCTGCCTGCCTGTGGACTTCCTCTTGGGTTGTGTAATTTGGCCTTTACAATATCCTCTCCGTGCTAACAGAAACGAGGCGCCTGGGCGGGGTGCGAGAGGGCGCCTCCCCTCCTAGGCCGGGGACTCGATTTTGACTCCTACCCCTCTCTCACCCCCACGTTTCTCGTAGCTTCAGTCACCAAATCCTACTGTCCTTTTCTCTCTGAATGTCATATGTTTTCCATGTACATTCTGCTCTGAGGCATACTCCCTCCCATCCTCCTGACACACACACACTTAACTTGGAGATTTAGAGACTCTAATTCAAGGATGGGGTTGTGGAGGAAGGTGGTTTGAGGGTGAATGTGTAAACCAGTGGCTTGGAGACCTCTTTGCAAGAGTTCACTTCTACCATCCTTTGGCTTCAGTCTCGCCTCCTCCAGGCAGCCTTCCTGGATTCTCTCCAATAGGAAGGAAACCTTCTTCTCAGACCCTTTATGCTGTTGGGGACCATGTCTTCAACACAATGCCAAACTGTTAGAGGCTCATGAATGCCATGCCACTCACAGTGGTGTGCACAGAATAATAGTCCTCTTTCCTCCAGCCCTTCCTCTTTCTCTCCTCTTTCCCTCCCTCTCTCCAGCTCTCATTGCTTCGCAAAGGAAGAGAACCACAGAGGGGCCAGCGCCAACCCATGGAAGCTGACCGGGGAGACCCCCTCGCTGGCCTGGGTTCCGCCCCCCAGCAGGCGAGCCAGGCACCTCTCGCCCCTCCCCGTCCGTGGGTTCCTGGCCCTGCTACCAGGAACTGCCCGTGTGTCGCAGACGAGAGCTGGCAGGGTCTTTGTGTTGCTGGAACCCTGCAGACACTCCAGGTGCCTCTCTGCCCACACAGTTCCGGGCTGGGGGGCGGGGGGAGTGGAGACTGGACAGTTGTGGGCCTTGGTTCTACATCCCCCTCCAGGGCGAGGCTGGGCACTCTGTGGAGCCCTCAGCCCACACCCATGGCAGACGAGCCGTGGGGGAGGGGTGGGCTTGAGGAGCCACGAGATGGTCCAGGGAGACAGTGCCATTGCAGGGGTACTTCGGGCTAATCTGGTGGCAGCAAGACCTAGTGTGACACAAAGGTCCCAGTCCGGGCTTCAGGGACCTGCGTTTCAGCTCCGCCCGTGACCCCATCCCCCGGCGGCACGTGTGGGGTCTTCCTCTCCCAGGCTCAGGCTTCCTTTCTGTGTAGCAGGCATCAGCCCCCTCCGCGTTCTCTAAGACTTTTCACTGTCTGACACTGCGTCCCTTCCCGTCACCTCCCTCGGCCCCCACCCCATCCACCTCCATGGCCGGGAGAACTCCGGCTCCCTGCGGCAAGGGGCTCCCCAGGAGAGGACCTGAGGGGAGTCCAGGGAGGCCCCCGCTTTCCCGTCTCAGTCTTCCTGACTGTCTTCTCTCTTGAGGGGTGCCCTGGGCTCCCTGGCACTAGGCGCAGCAGATGAGAGTTTCAGCCGTGACCCCCACGGATCCCCATCTGAACCCTGGCTATGTGCCCTCGGTCAAGTTACAGAATCTCTCCCGCCAGGTCTCAGTTTTCTCATCTGCAAAACGAAGAGACTAGTATATTGATCACACTGGATTATTTTGAAGCTTAAACGCAATAGGGCACATAGTAAACCTGTGGTGAGAGCTTTATTGTTATCATCGTTACCGTTGCTGCTGGGACAGAGGGCCCTCCAGGCCCGAGTGGGCAGCTTGGCGTGGCCTGTGCAGGTGGCCGAGGGGCCTGGCTTGAGCCCTCTGCCTGCACTCCAACCAGAAGACCTCCAGCTGCCATGTACGGCTGCCCAGCATGCATTGCGCCGGCACCTGGTGAGGCTCCTGCGTGCACCTGCGTGCACACCTGTGGGCTGTCACAAGGGTGCATGAACTCCCACCGGGGCAGCCCGCGGCCCTGTGCCCCCCCCACACACACACACACAGCCCTCAGTGAACAGCAGCCTGCAGCGTGGTGTCATTGTCACAAGGCGTAGCCACACCTGAGGCTGCACGGAGGGGTGATGAGGTCCAGGAGCTGGAAGGCCCGGGCATGACCTGGCTGGGGGCTTCAGCAAGTTACTCACCCACCCTGACCCCCAGTTTTCTCCCCTGTATGAGTGACAGGAGCACCCCCTTCACGGGACCGTTTGAAGGATTAAAGGGCCAGCACAGTTATGAGGCCGGCACGAGCTGTCATAATTGGGCAATGCCCAGTCCATGGACTGTGGTCAGCACAAATGGGCTCCTCCCACACTCCTACCCCTGACCCCACCCCTGCAAGCTCCCCTCTCTTCCCTGGGGGCCTGCACCCTGTCTCCGGAGACACCAGTGTGGAGGAAAGAGCCTTGATACCCATACTTTCTCTGCCTCCTGTTCCAAGAGCCTTTTCAGCTCCAGGCTGTGACAGGAACACGCACAAGGAAGGGAGACACACAGGTTTTTGCTGTTGTTGTTTTAATGAAAAAGAAAATAAGAAAACAAAATAAAACAACACACAAAAAAAAACACTTTCCAGGATGTGCTGTGACGTAAGATCACAGGCATGTAAAATATATACACAAGCAAGAAGACTCCTCGGAGCTGCCCGCCTGGAGGCCTGGGGGGCGGGAGGGGCCCCTCCATGGCGCCTTTGCTTCTCGGGTGCTTATTTCTCCTGGGCTGTAAAAAAGGAAGCGCGGTCCAGTCCTGTTTCTCTTGGAAGGCTCGGCCGCCTCCGGCTCACTGGTCCATGACGTGCACACAAGAAGCTGGACTTTACGAGATGTTGCAGGTGGGTAGCGCCAGGGTGGGGGTTTGGGGGAGCACCACTCCTCTCCCTGGCCTGCCCGAGGTTTCCGGGGCCGGGGAAGGGATGCTCTCTGTGGGGAGAGGCTGGACACATGGCCTGGGCTTCTTCTCTGCTTCAGAGGCAGCCCCAGGAGTACCCGCAGGTAAGCTGGGAGCCACAGAATAAGGACCTGGCTCAGGACAGGACATGCCCGGGCTGGTGCTAAGCTCTGATGGACAGCCAGAAGGCAGTGGATGTGCGCATCCTATTGGTTTTCTCACTGACCCTCCTCAGCCACTCAATCAACTCCTCCAGCCCCACCTCCATTGGCCCAAACTTTGGGGGTCCCACAAGACTTGGCTCCTGGCTGTGCCACTTACTAGTTTGTGTGACTCTGGGAAAGTAATTTCCTCGAGCCTCAGTTCCCTCGTCTGTTAGACGAGGAAGTGGCTATGACCCCCACGAGGTAACTGAGTATAATCATGCCCTCAAAAGCCCAGTTCCGCTCCCGGCACATAGCAAGTGTTCAATAAACGGCCACGTGTTCACTCTTATGCGGGCACCAGCATGCCCACGGCAGCGTTGCTGGGAGCATGTGACAACAGCAGGGTCACGCAGGGCTCCGTCAAAAGGCCACGTCCATGCGGGCAGTTCGGCGGTGTCGGGGCGTGGGGATGCCGGCGGGCAGCCCCACCCCCCACTCGCCCTCGGCCGTGTGCAGCCGGCTGGGCAGCTGTCCGGTTCTAGACCTCGGTGCCCTCCCTGGGGTAGAGGACGCTGCCGTTCGTGTTGACGCTGTTGTAGAAGTGAGGGCTGAACTGGTTGAGGACGGAGCCTCCGTAGCCGAGAGGGTTGGTGGGCACGGGGTTGGCCCACTCGCCGGCCGCCCCCGAGCCGCCCAGGCTGGTGAGCGGCGTGTAGGAGCTGAAGTGCACCAGGTTCTGCCCCGCCTTGTCGGCGGGCTCGGCGTTGGGCCCCGGCGCGGCCGCGGGGCGGCCGGCGGGGCCCGGCCCGCTCACGAAGGCCGTCATGGTGGAGAGGAAGCTGTTGAAGCAGGGGGCGGGCGGCGGCCGCTGCTCCGGGGAGCTGGTGATGCCGGGGGGGCTGCTGTCCAAGACGTCCTGGGCGTCTGCGGCCTTGGGGCTGCCGGCCAGGAGGCCGCTCTCCGCTTTCTCGGAGGCCAAGGAGCCCCCCGCGCTGGAGGCCACGTCCGACTTCCTCTTCCTCTTCCGTCGGAAGTTCCCGTTGTCGAACATCTTCTCGCAGTTGGGGTCCAGCGTCCAGTAATTCCCTTTGCCTGGCGTGAAAGGGGAGAGGGTAAGTAGAGGGACAGACACGATGCTTTACTTCCGTTTCTCCTCCTTGTCCTAAGCTAAGAGCAAAGGTGACACCCCCAGAAAGATGGAGAGCGAACGCCAGAGACCGAGAAACGGAGAGAGGTGGCGGGAGGCGTGGGGGGACCCCGGGGCGGCAGGCAGGAGCCGTGAAGGCTTTCGCCGTGCCCCTATCTGGCTGAGCCTCAGTTTGGGGCGAGCCTCCATTTCCCAGTCGGAGAGGTGGCCCCGTGGAGCCTGTCGCTTCCGGACAGATGCCGGACATGTGACCGGCTTTGTGACTGTGAGGTCTGTCCTGAGGTCCGGCCAGAACGCTGTCTGCCACTGTCCCCCCTTCTCTCCGCCTGAGGATAAGGTCAGTTCTCGGATGAGAAGAGCCAGAGAAGGGACACATCATGCTGCCCTCTAAGTGGCCGGAGATGGGATTCCCTGCCCCTGTGCTGCTGGCTTCCTGGGGTGCGACAAGAAGGGACCTTCATTCTGGAAGGCAGAGACGCGAGGACTTAACACAGGGTCCTCTGCACATCTCCGCGGTTCAGAAATTCACCAGGACTCAGGAGAAGTTCACAGTCTCGGGGCCAGGGAGAGCTGGGCTCAGATTCACATTCCTCAGACTCACAGCGCTGTCATTTCCTCCGCATCACGCCCGCCTGTTATTTCCCTTATCTGCAGAATGGGTCTCCTAACATCTACCCTGCAGGGCGCGGTTAAAGCGGGTACGGTAACCAGTGGCTGCTCAGCAAACTCCCCATCCCCGCCCAGCTGCCCTGGGGTGCGCTTGGGCCTTTGGTCCGCTCGCGCCCCCCCCCGCCCCCGCCCCCGCTCCCACCACGACTTTCTGAGGGGGGGGCGGGGCCTTCAGAGGGGACCACGGGTCAGCCCCGCGGAGCACGGAGCCCGGGTCAGCACCAGACGCCTTGCGTGCATCGCCCCCCCCCCGCCCCCCACCGCGCGACCCCAGCCACGCATGCCTGCGGAGGGAACGCCATCACCACCATGCCCGTTTTTCCAGATGGGGAAACTGAGGCTCGGAGCTCGAACCCCGTGCAAGGTCCCCGAGTGGTCCCCGGCCCAGGCAGGATGGAACCCCCAATCAATCCGCCCCCAGGGCCCGCATCTCGGGGGGGTGGGGCGGTAGGGGGAGGGGGCTCAGCCATGTTCAGGATGTTCCCGGATGGGGTGTCGCAGGGCGGGGGAGGGGGGGACGTGGGGACCTTCCGCAGCAGTGGGCCCCCCTGCCCAACACCCCGCGCCCGCGCCGCCCCCGCTGCTCACCCGGGTCGTCCTCGTCGCGGGGCACCTTCTTGAAGCAGTCGTTGAGCGACAGGTTGTGGCGGATGGAGTTCTGCCAGCCGGCCTTGCTCTTGTTGTAGAAGGGGAAGTTGTCGGCCACGTACTGGTAGATCTGGCTGAGCGTGAGGCGCTTGTCGGGCGCCCCGTGGATGGCCATGGCGATGAGCGCCGAGTAGGAGTAGGGCGGCCGCACCAGCTTCATCAGCTCCTCCTGCGACGGGATGGGCAGCCAGCCCAGGTCGCCGCCGCCCAGGCCGGGCACGCTGGGCAGCAGCGGCCGCTGCGCGCCGCCGCCGCCGCCGTAGGCCTGCGGCAGGAAGGGGCCGGCGTTGGCGCCGGGCAGGTAGGGCGGCGGGGTCATGGCCTGCCCGTTCAGCCACAGGTAGGGGTTCGGGGTGGCCCCGTACTCGCCGCCCCCCTCGAAAGAAGGGGGCCGCTGAGGGCTGGGCACGCCCTGCGGGTGGAAGAAATTCTCGTAGTAAAGGTTCATCTCGGGGGGCTCCTGGCCGATGCTGGGGAACTGGGGGCTGCAGCGAGGCGGCGAGACGGAGACGGCGGGCAGGTCGAAGGAGCTCATTGCTGGGGCTGCGCTCAGGGGAGCCACCTGCCTGTCACCTGCACAGGGGAGCTGTCCCTGCAGGTGCTCGGCTTGCCCCGGCCTCTGCCTTATAACCCTCCGGGCTTGGCTGGCCGCCCCACCCAGGGGCGGCCACCGCGGGGGACCCGCCCCCCTGGCCTCTGGCAGCCACCGGCCAACCCAGGGGAATGTTCCTGCTGGCCACATCAGGTCCCGCTAATGACACTCAGACCGCCATAAAAACGTTCATTTCCTCTATTATTTCTGCGTCCTCTTCTCTGTCCTTGCTGTCTGGATGGCCCCTTTCTTCCTCCTGCATTCTGTGGCATTTCCCATCTTTCCCTTCCCTCCTTCTCCCATCTTTCCACGCTTCTCTCCTTCCTTCTCTCTATCCCGCCGCTCTCCGCTCATCCTTGGTTCTTCCCTTCTTTCTCCCACGTTCTCGTTCCCTTCTCACCTCTTAGTGTCTTTCTCTCTCCCCTTCCCTCCTGTTTTCCCCGTGGACGGCTCCCATCTCCTCCCTCATGTTCCCCGAGTCTGTTTCCAGCGTCTGCTTCTGTGTCTCCTCTCGCTCACGTCCCCACCAGCTCTGCCTCCTCTCACTCCCGGTCTCTCTCCCTCTGCATCCCTTTCCCCATCCCTCTGTCCTGTCTCCCTTCCCGCCCGACCCCTCATTCTCTGGCCCTCACTCAGACTGGATGAGACACTTTATCGAGGAGCCACATTTTTTGGTGTTTTGAGGTGAAGACACACTTTCTGGAGTTTCTAGGAAGGAACCTGGCGCTGGACAATCAGGGAGCAGAAGAGGAACATGACAGTTATAGATGACCCCCTGCCACGTACATGTGCACAGTGCAAACACACACACACACACACATTCACACACATGCACATGCACATACTCACACACTTATACGCACACATCTGCACACATGCATGCATGCACACACATTCACACACATGCATGTGCACACACATGCACACACACATACTCGTACAAACACGTCCCCACACATGCATGCAAACACATGTACATACTACACACACATGCACACACTCGCACACATGCACACACACATGCACACATACACACCTGCATACACATGCACGCACACACACATGCACTCTCACATACTCGCACACGCACACCTGCACACACACTCACACGCATGCATACTTCAGGCAGGCAGAGAATGGGCCCTGCACAAGGCCTGGGGATGATTCCAGCGGAGCTGCAGGGTTCACGAAGTGAGGGAACGAAGTGAGGGAACGTGCACCGGCCAAGCCTCCCCTGGCCACAGGGAGAAGGGACGAGGCAGGCTGCAGTTCCTTATCTGATCAAAGTCCTTTCATGTTTCAGCTCGCAGAGGCCTCAGAGCCAGGCCAGGAGGGGCGCCCTCCCCACCTCCCTGCACCAGGCCCCTCTCTCCCACCTCTGCCTCAGGCTTCTCCTTGCTTTGCCACTAGCCCCTCCCCTCTCGGGCTCCATTCTCCATGTGCTGCTTGGCTATGACTCGTCCCAGCCCTTCGTCGTCCCAGGACAGGCCCTCAGCCTGGCGGACGCGTGGTGGTCCCCGGTCAGAGGCCAGGCAGCTGTCCTCTGGACAGGCTTTTGTCGTAGCCCGAGGCTTCTCTCCGGGACCAGCAGACTGGAAAGGAGTTCCAGGCAGCGTCTCTGGTCACAACTCCCTTCCTGCCCTCTTCCCTCCATTAAATTCTCCTCATCCGACTCCTCACTTCCTTCGGACACCTGATGTTCACTTCCTCCACCATAGCGTGTCTTTGCAACTGAAGAAGGAGATCACTTCCTGTTTCAGAAGGAGGTGCGTCCCAGGGCGTCCCAGGGCGTCCCAGGGTGTCGCCCTGCGGTCTCTCTGCTCCCCCCTATGGCTGCATCGGGGGACCCGGGGAAGCCTCAGAGGATGATTTGAGTAACTGGGTGAGGAGCTACCTGTCCCCACCATGGAACAGCCAATGAAGGATGATGCTGAAAGGGCCTGATTGCACTTTCTTCCCAAAGAGTAAAGCAAAGAGGCCACATTTTTGCTTAGAATGTCTCTCGGAGGCTTAAAACACTGTCATATCTGAACCCAACACAGACCAGAGCCTTGCGGTTCACCTGGCAACTCCACTTCTGACCGTCGATCCCACAGAATTAAACAGAGCAAGAATGAGCCCCAGGGCTGTCCACCACTGCATCACTCATAGTCGTACCAAACTGCTGCTAACCCAAATGTCCAACAATAGGGGATTGGTTAAATGCAATTCAGGTTCGACAAACGCTATGAAATGCTATGCAGCTACGAAAAAATAGATCGTAGAATAGTTAGTGATATGGAAAGATGTTTACGTTCTAATAATATCCCTCAGAGAAATAGACTGCAATATACTATAATTTGGGAGGAATAAAAACATATATTTCCACATGTGTGTGAAATAGGTAGATATAAATACCAAACTGTCAATTATGATTTCTGCATGGAGAGTTGAATGTGATTTTCGTCGTCGTTTTTCTGTAGTTTCTGATTTAAACGATTAGACAAAGGCAAACACACAGGTGACTTGCTTTTGGGGTTCAATGTAAAAGGCCAGTAAAAAACAACACAGAGATACAGCAGACATAGGCTCCAAGGTCAGGAAGACCCCGGTTCAATCCCCAGCTCTGCCACCGAATAACTGTGCCAATCTTGACACATGGTTTACCTTTTTTTGGCCTCTGTTTTCTCAGGTGAAAATGGGAATGATGCCACAACAAAACGCATGTCTTAGCTGTGAGCACTCACCAAGGGAGCGATGTCACTGGTGTGAGTCATTTCACATGGGGCACAGAGGCGCTTTAAAAAAATGCTCGATATTATAGGACAATCAATACGCCTGAGGTACGAGCAATCCATCCCTGAGTTTGCACCTGGTGAAGTAATTGTTCCCTCTGAGCTGGCTGTGGGCAGGGGCGGGGTGGCAGGCGTGTCACCGTGAAGGAAGGAAGGGGGAGACACTCAGTGCAGACACTGTACGGAGGGACCCTGCTGGTCGGAGAGGCCCAGAGTCACATGACAAGTTCGCGGCTGGGCAGGGTCAGGCCCTGGCCTTCCGGCCCCCACTTCTGCCCTTTGCGTGTTGCTGGGGTCTCCGTCCTGAGAGGAACTGTTAGAGGAACGCTCACCTGAGTCCCCCTGTCATACCTGGGCACTGGTTCTCTCTCCTGGGGATCAGAGGAAGCCTGGCCTGTCTTAGGAGAGGCCTTGCCCTTGCAGAGCCTCTGGCCCTCAGCGTGGCACCACAGGGTCACGCCAGGGGTGCCCAGAGCATCCCTGAGGCCCTCATTCCCGATTTTCATGAGCGCCTCGGGTGCAGTCCTTGGCTGGGTGAGGGGAGTGGCCTGTCCCGACCCCCAGGGCAGGTTGGGGAGTTATAGCCTGGGAGCCCCCTGGCCAGCCCCAGGGACCCTGAAAAAAAAAAAAAATCAAATGTCTCTATAAACGAGGGTCCTTTTGTGGACGAAATTATTTGAGGCTTTTTGAAATATCCCAGAAGTAGAAATCCAAACCTGAAAAGGTTTTCTGTTAATCAACAGCAGCGAACAGAACCAAGAAGAGCTGGGCAGAAGGGGCCGAGCCCGCCTAGGGAACACGGGGGCTGCGGTTTGCACAGCAAGCACCGTCCCGAGGGGCCTCCGGGAGCGAGAAAGACCACATATCCTGAAACTCAAATTGGGATACGTGGGATGAGGCGACAAGACATGAAAATATGGGCTCTGAGGTCTGAAGGAGCTGGGTTTCGATCCCTGCCTTTGCTGTGTGGTAGCTGTGGCTCTCGGCCACGTCTCGTAATCTCGCAAGGCCTCAGCTTGCTTGTTTATTAAACGAAGCTGCACGTAGAACCCACTTTCTGTGAATTTTGCAGGAAAACGTGATGTGACGTTTGTGGAGTGTAGAGCCCAGGATCTGACAATAACGGCTGACGACGAGGGTGATGACGACGATGAATGCTGGGTCCCAGGGCCCGGGTATTGACAGGGAGGTGCTCTCCCGGTGGGAGACCAGCTTCTACCCTCCCCCAGCCAGTGTTTCACATTTTCCCTCACCTTGGGAAGGTCTCGCTATCTGGGGGCGAGGGGAAAGGCCTGCCACTCCCCCGGTGCCCGGCAGTCAGCTGGATGCATTGCACAGGTCTGGAAGGCTGTGCTGGCTCAAGGCCTGCAGAAAGGGCGAATGTGCCCAGGCCCGTGCCCAGACCACGGTTGGCCAGGGCCCCCGCCATGTGACGTCCAGGGGCTGGAGGGTCATGTGTGGAGCAGGCAGAGTGGGGATGAGGAACCGGAGACAGTAGCCGGCTGCTGCGGCTTCACGGGGCAGTGCAGGCAGCAGGGCGCTCAGGGCTGAGCCAGACTGTGGGGCTCAGTCCAAACTCTACCCCTTAACAGGGCACTAGAATGACTCGGAGAGCAACCCACTGTTCTGGGCCTCAGTGTCCTCATCTGTTGCTTTGAGGACTAAGTGCCAGGCCGAGCACGTGCTCGAAAAACATCAGCTCGCATGGGGGACCCGGGAGCCCGAGGAGATGGGAATGGCTGGTGGTCCCCAGCTGGGGCTGCCTCACCCCCTGGGCTCATGGGCCCTGCCTGCCATTCATTCCCCTGTGACAGGGGTCTGGCTTCTCCACAAATGCCTACTGAGTGCCAGGGGTTCTGGGAGCCTGACACGTGGAGAGAGGCTGGGATGGGGAATCAGGAATTGGGGACGAATTGACCTCTAGCTTAAACTTCCTGTGACAGTCCTCCAATCTGTAAAATGGGGATAAGAAGTCACAGTTTTCTACCTACTGCCAGAAGTAGTTCTCTGCGAACAGCCATGAGCTGTTATCTGGGCCTCCTGTCCTCCTGTGTTCACGAGATCTGTCTCAGTGCTTTGGGACCTGCCATAGCGGGGGCTTCTCAGTCCCCAGTGCGGGCTTCTAGGATGTCCCCAGAGGGGTCAGCCAAGCTGCGGCGCTCTGCTGCTTTGTGGCTGCTGGTCGAGCTGGAGTAACATAGACCAATGGCGCCCTCTCGTGGCCACTTCTTTAATAGCAGGGAACAGCTCAGAGACTGGGTGACAGTTCGGGGCAGCCAAGGGTTTCCAAGCCCCTATCAGGGGCATTCCCAAGAGGAACTGCAGCTTCGAGGAGGAAATGAACTCCTAGAGAAACAAACACATCTTATCTCCGTGGCGATGGAAATAGTGAGAACTGGGTTAGCCATGGGGCAAAATGTCGTAGAAGGCGTACGAGGCGGGTGCCTGGGCTGGCCTGGTTCAAAACCGGCGCCTCCAGTTAAGTTTTCTGAGAGCCTCGATGAGGTTTCACCCCGAGTCTCCGTTTGCTCACCCGTGAAACGAGGATGAAACCAGAGTTGCCTCCTCCAGGGGCTGTGGCAAGGACCGAAGGACACAGTGAGTGTGAGACGTGCCTCTGACGTGATGCTTGGCCGTTCTCACCCCTTCTTCATTGACTCAGCACATCCTAGTCGATTGTCTTCAGGGCAGCAGTTCTGGGGTGCGCAGGACAAGGTCACAGTCACACAGCCCGGAGCCTCACACCTCGTGATTTTGCCATCTTTTTGCTGTGCTCGATGGCACCTGATTTACTTACACTTTTTAAAGCGGCACTCACTTTCACACGGCCCCCCTCCCCACCTAAGCAGGGGCTTTTAGCCTTTGCCTGAGGATCTGTTTCCGTGGGAACTAGAGCGATGACAGGAAGACAGGAAGGCAGAGGCGCCAGGGTTCAGAGGGAGCCACAAACAGATGTGTTACAGGTAAGGTTACAGGTAAGGATGCCCGGAGGGTAGCAAAGGCCCTCTGTGACTCTAAATTTCTCTCCTAGTTAAGCTTGAAAGTATGGAAAAAGGAAAACTTTTCCTCCATAGGAGAGATACAGCTAAAAAAGTGCCTCTCCCTTAAGCAGAGGGAACTTGGTGCCCTCAATTACACTAAAGTGTGAATGGCAGATATTGTCTCTGTCTCAAAGGCAGAGGAAGGGAAAACACCAAGCGAGGTGCCTTTGGGAGCTTAAAGGGAGGGTGAGGGAGTGCCACTGAGGGGAGATCACCTGAAGGAAAACCAGGCTGAGAGTCAGGCAGGCCTGATTCTAGATCAGGTCCTCTTGGTCACAGCTGTGTGGCCTGGGATGGGTCCCTTCACTCTTAAAATGGGAGAATTGGATGAAATTATCTCCAAAAGTTTCTAAAAACTCTACATCAGGAAAGGAAAAAATACATCCAGGAGATCCTTCCTCCATCCCCATCCCACCACCCCCCAGGGCCCCTCGCTGGGAGTGCTGAAGGCAAATGGACACTTTTCCTTGACATTGCTAGTTGGTTTTGGACAGACCTTGCTTACAATAAGAGAACCACCAGTGGCACCAGCAGAGCCGTGCTGGGCATCCGGCCCCCTCCTTTCTCCTGGGTGCCATCACTGGCATTGTGGGAGAAACTTTCCAAAAGGGTATGGGATATGCAGAGTCTGACACTGAGCTGAGGTCCAAGGCAGAAAGTGAATGAGGCTAGAAGTGGACAGAGCTGGCCGTGCCCCTCCCTCACTAGCTGGGTGACAAGAGCCCGTGGCAAACTCCCCAAGCCTGGGTTTTCACATCAGTGTGGCTGGGATCCTCTTGGACTGGTTGGACGATTTAAGGAGAGGATGAGTAATCTAAGTGCCTGGAAAAGGACATGTATATTATCACTGTGCGTTACTGCCATTACTGCTGGCATTGTTGTTGCCATGTAACCAGAGCACCGCAGTTCTCCGGACAAAGTGCCAAGTGAGCCACCAATTTGATGCCAGTGCTAATTAGAATAAGATTCAACTCTCATACTCTGTTTAAATAAGAACTCACAGGTTTCATTTTGTGCCCCATTTCTATGGGAAAAGGGGGAATACCCCAGGCCCCTTCAGACCTATCACAAACACTGATAATTTTCAGAAAACGAAACTTGGAAGTATTATTACCACATACTGCTGAGTGAGGAGATCAGAGTTAGGAAACGCTTAGAGGTTAAAGCAGACTTTCCCAGGATGTGGCAACGGTCTCTGAATCTGGGTGTTTTGCAAGAGAAATGACATCTGCGGTTTCAAGGCACAGGATCTGTTTTCTGCAGCTGTGGGGAGAAGGGGAACTATTTTTTGTCCTTGCTGAGATTTTTCCCACCACTAGCTGGAAGGGCAGAGATTTTAAGGTTGATTAAACATTGGGGTTTTGTTAGTTTGATATGAAAGAAAAAGCTTCTCGACCTATAACCTGGAGAGGAAAAGGGCGGAATAGGAATGACAGATACGGTGAGGGACACACGAGCTCCAAGGACCACACTTCCAGCCGTGGAGGTGCCCGGGGCACGTGACGGGGGTCACCCAGCTGCTCAGCCTCTTGGGGATGCTCCTTTAGCCACCGGCACTGTCCTTGCTCCTTTGACAAGTGACTCAGCCAGATTCTGAGCCTGCAGGCACTGTCCCATCCCCTTTGGGAACCCACGACACAGCCCAAACCCCAACCATGCCATAACAGGACTTTTGGGACTGTTGAGAAAATTGAAGGTGGACCAGCAACAGGTCTGGGGCTGGGTGAGGGGACATGGGGGCCACCAGGAAGAGGCTGGGGTGCACAAAGGCCACAGGGACTCAGGGTGTCCTGTGCATGAAGGTGACCAAGAGCTAGTCGGGGGGAGTGGTTTAAAGCCAAGCTCCCGCCTGGCTGCCCAGGTGTGAATCCCGGCCTTTCCACGTAGTGAGGGGTGTGGTCCGAGCCACCTTCTGCCTCAGTTTCTTCATCTGGGCAGCAGTCGTATCCACCTCCTGGGGCTGCCATCAAGATGAGGAAGGGAATTCTCGTCTCGTCTATAACACTGTGCCGGTGACCGTTGGCGGTGGATAAATGGGAGCATTTGTCATGACTGTCTCTCACCCCTCACAGTCTGCAGACTCTGAAGAGGGAGCATCTCCCCCGTGGGTCTCTCAGTGGCTCCAGAGCTGAACCCCACGTGGCCGTGCACTTCAAATCCACCCAGAATTGATTCCTTCCCAAACAGAGTCCTCGGCCTGGGCCAAGACCCCTCCCCTGCACAGCCCCCTGCAGGCCTGGGAGGGGCGCCTCTGTCCCCACCCTCCTCGCCTCCCCTGGGCCTCCCCCCAGGAACCTGGGAATTCTCCCAAGAAAAGCCACCACCTCTGACCTGGTGATGAGTCCAAGGACTGGGCCATCACCCATCGGACCTCAGCCTCGTCTTCTCCTAACTCTAGGGGTTGGTTGGGTGGTTCTGCCATTTCTTTCCGGAGGGGAGACAGGTGCATGAATCCACCATACAGATCACACGAGAAAGATTCTAGAGGACTTTCCCGGCATCCGTACACCCCAGTACTCAGCCCCTAAGGAGCCGGAGCCATGGAGGAGATTCTGGGGGGCGGGGTGAGCAGAGCGGGCAGGTCTGGCGTTGGGATGGGCTAGAGCGGGACCCTCACCAACACCAACACCGTGGGCCCCCCGCCTTCCCACCTCCCTGACGGTCTCTGGGGACTCAGGGACTTGGGGATTCCAGTCCCCCCCAGTTCAAAATTACACAACAAGGCTAGCTCGAGCCAAAGAACCACTCTTTGTTTTTTTATTGTCAGTAAGAAATAGCAACACTCTGGAGATGATCAGCTAGGAAAAAAACTAGTTGTATTAAAAAAATGTGAAGTACAAAACTGTTAAACCAAAAATAAAATAAAAGAATATTTAAAAGGCTTTTCTATGAAGGGCCAGGACTTAGAACTGACACGAAGACACAGCTCCTTCCGCCTGAGAAGCTGGGTGTCACGGGCGGGCCTGGGGCGCCGGGGGCGCGCGCGGCGGAAGCGCTCACGCCGGGGCCTCGCGCAGCCGCGTCCGGGGCAGGGCGTCCTCGCCCACCGCCGGGGTCACGTGTCCCCGGTGACGCTGGTCCTGGTCCGCCACCGGTCAAGTTCTGGGGCCTGACCAGCCTGCTCTTCTGTCCGAGTGAAGGCAGCCGACAGGAGGTCCCCTGTGCCCTGAGGCGTCGCTGTCCCCCGGTCCCTTTGCTGGAAACGCCCCTCCCCGGCTCCCCATGCGTGGCCCTGGGCAGCAGCGGCTCACAGGTCAGAAGACAGTGGGTCGGGGGTCTGCTTGCCCTCTTCGGCAGATTTGCTGGCCAGCTTTATGGAAAAAGAGAAGAAACAGCACAACCTTGAGATGGGGTTCTCGCGTGCACCCCAAGCGGGCTCCCCAGTTCCACCCACGAGGACCCTAAACGCGCCCTGCCCAAAGTCCCGTGCACGCGGCCACCCTGACCTTGCGTGTGGCAAGACCGGCAATCTCCCCGCGCCCCGTGGTTAGAGCGCGGCCTTGCCGCTCCGCGCACTCGTGCGCTTGGACGAGCCACGCGGGAGCCTTAGGAAGCCCGCACGGGCGCGTGGGCGGCGCGGGACAACGTTCCGATCCCCGATCCGACGTGCTGAGCGTGGGGCCCCCTCGCTGCCCTTGCGATTAGTATCACAGCAGGAGAGATCTGGTTTACTAACGCCTTGAGGATCCGAAGTGTCAACGGTTCCTTCTTTATTGTGAGCAAAGACTGACAAGTGACAATAGCAGATGGCACTTGAACAGTGGGGACTGGGAAACTAACTTTTAATTAGTAGGATTTTGCAATAGGAGTTGAACAGGAAAACTCTTCCAAAAAATTATAAAGTGCTTTCAGCTTCCAAAGCAGCTGCCTGAGGTGGCTGATGGGCCAAAAAGGGGCGATCCGGGCAAAAGACAGTTATAGGCTCTGAGTCCCATGGCCCCCCACTCTTCCCTGCGCCCCTGCACAGCCCTGTGGCACACTCCCACAGCCCGGCTGGGGTCAACTCGCTCAAGGCGAGGCCAGGGCCCAAGAGGAGAACTGCAGTCTGGCATTGCTGGCCAGTGTCCCAACCACACCTCCCCAGTGACCACACGTGTGTGTGTGTGTGTGTGTGTGTGTGTGTGCGCGCGCGCGCATGTGTGCGCATGCATGTCTGCTTGTGCACATGTGCATGTGCATGCATGCAGCGCACACGTGCATGTGTGCACATGTATGTGCACGTGTCTGCATATGCATGTATGCATGTGCATGCATATATGTGCACACGTGTATGTGTGCACATGTATGTGCACGTGTCTGCATATGCATGCGTGCATGTGCATGTGTGTATGTGCGTGCCCGCACACACTACTGACACACCCCATTTTCCCTTCTCTCTGCACTGCCCTGTCCCCGTCTTCCCCATTCCCTCCTGGCCCTCACCATTGTCTTGAAGAACTGATTCACTTTCTTCCGCTTGAGCGTCTTCTTGTCACCCTCCGAGAAGGCGAGAAAGGTCTGGCTGAGGCGGGGGGAAGAGGTGGTGTCGTCTGCCCCAGGCACCCCTGCCACAGACAGTGTGAGGGCTGGAAGGAGAGCGAGAGCTGGCGTGAGTGTGAGAACGGACGGACGGAGAGCGAGAGAGGCAGAGCCCGGGGCGGGACTGGGGACTTGGGGAGGCAGATGGGAGACAGGCGGAGGACAGATCCAGGGAGAGCGGGCCCAGGAGTCAGGCGGGGGGCGCGAGGCCATGTCGTGCTGGATGGGGCTGTTAAAGCCTCTGGGGTGAGGCTTGCCAACCCTGCAAATGGCGATCTGCCTTTGGACCCCCCTAAAGCTCCTCTGAGGGCTGAGTTTTCAGGTCCCGGTGACCCCCAGCTGGGGGCCCTACCGGCCAGCTGTCCCCACTGGCCCCCGCCTCCAGGGACACAAGAAACCCAGGTTCCTGGTGTTGGAAGGGGAAGGGTAGTACACTCGCGTTGTCTCCCCATGTGACCAAAGGTCGTGTTCCCTGCGGACATTGGGGCCCCAGAGGCTGGGGTTCCCCTACCTCAGCTACCTCTTGACCCTCGGCTTTGACATTGGCAAATGGGGGTAGAACACAGGCCTCCAGGGCGCTGTGAGGCCTACCGAGGTGGGGGTGAAATGGCTGGGTGCACAGGCAAACGCCACCCCCCCTCCCATGGGGGTTCTCCTGCCTGGCGTAGTGGGCCGCGGATGGGGGCCCGCTCGGGGACAGAGGGACGGGTCTGAACTGAGCCTGTGCCAGTTACTAGTGCCTCAGTTTCCTCATCCATACAATGGGGGCTAGTGACATTATCTACTTCATAGGTAGGCGTTGAGGGGTAAATGAAATAAAGCAGGAGAAGCAGTTCGCACAGG
>PVKZ01005741.1:0-47168 GCA_004027375.1 Macroglossus sobrinus
ATCATTTATTGAAGAGGCTTTCCTTTCTCCACTGTATGTTTTTGGCTTTTTTTTCCAAAAATTATTTGCCCATATAAATAATGGGTTTATTTCTGGAATCTCGATTTTGGTCCACTGGTCTGTGTGTCTGTTTTGCTGCCAATATCATGTCATTTTGAATACTGTCACTTTGTAATATAATTTGAAGTCAGGCAGAGTGATGCTTCCAGCCTTTTTCTTTTTCTCAGGATGCCTTTGGCAATTCGGGATCTTTTGTGCTTCCATACAAATCTGATAATTTTTTGTTCTATTTCTTTAAAAAATGGGGATGGGACTTTGATGGGGATTGCATTAAACCTGTATAATACTTTAGGTAATATGGTCATTTTAACTACATTGATTCTTCCAACCCAAAAACACATAATATCTTTCCATTTCTTTGTATCTTCTTCAATTTCTTTTAATAGGGTCTTATACGTCCTTCACATGTTTTGTTAGATTTATTCTTAGGTATTTTATTCTTTTTTGTTGCAATTGCAAAAGGAATTATTTTTTCCACTTCTTTTTCTG
Organism: Macroglossus sobrinus; assembly: GCA_004027375.1. Classification (NCBI taxonomy): domain Eukaryota; kingdom Metazoa; phylum Chordata; class Mammalia; order Chiroptera; family Pteropodidae; genus Macroglossus; species Macroglossus sobrinus. Next base: position 550 of record PVKZ01005741.1, read on the forward strand.
TCACTTCATTATTATAGTATAGGAACACTATGGATTTTTGAACGTTGATTTTTATATCCAGAAATTTTACTGTATTTGTTTATTACTTTTAGTAATGTTCTTGTGGAGTCTTTAGGGTTTTCTATATAGATAATCACATCTTCCACAAATAATAACAGTTTGATTTCTTCATTTCCTATTTGGATGCCTTTATTTCTTTTTTTTCTCCGATTGAAGTTGCTAGGACCTCTAATGTTATATCGAATAACAGTGGCAATAGTGGACAGACTTGCCTTGTTCCTGATCTTAGAGGGAAGGTTTTTAGTTTTTCACCATTAAGTATAATGTTAAATGAGGGCTTGTCATATATGGCTTTTATTAAGGTATTTTCTTTCTATACTGATTTTGTTAATTGTTTTCATCATGGATGGGTGCTGTATCTTCTCAAAGGCTTTTTCTGCATCTATTGATATAATCATATGATTCTTATTTTTAATTTGTTTACATGGTGTATCACATTAATCAATTTGCGTATGTTGAACCATCCTTGTGCCCTGGGATGAAGCCAACTTGATCGTGATGTATAATCTTTTTAATATGTTGCTGTATTCGGTTCACTAGTATCTTATTTAGGATTTTTGCATCTGTGTTCATGAGAGATTTGGTCTATAGTTTTCTTTTTTGGTGTTATCTTTACTAGGTTTTGGTATCATGATAATATTGACCTCATAAAATTATTTAGGAAGTATTGCCTAGTCTTAGATTTTTTGGAACAATTTGAGGAGAATAGGTATGAAATCTTTGAATGTTTGGTAGAATTCATTGGTGAAGCCATCTGGTCCTGGACTTTTTGGTAGGTTTCTGATGATTGTTTCAATTTCCATACAACTGATTGGTCTATTTGGATTTTCCAGTTCTTCTTGATTCAGTCTAGGAAGATTGTATTTTTCTAAGGACTGGTCCATTTCTTATAGGTTTTTAAATTTGGTGTTATATACTTTTTCATAATATTCTTGTATGATACTTTGTATTTCTGCGATGTCAGTCATAATTTCCCCTTTTTCATCCCTTATTTTGTTCATTTGTGTCTCTTCTCTTTTTTCTTTAGTGAGTCCAGCCAGCAGTTTGTCAATATCAACCTTTTCAAAGACATAGCTCTTTGTTGCATTTATTTTTTCTATTGTTTTTTGTTTTGTTTTGGTTTTAATTTCATTTATTTCTGCTCTAATTTTGATTATTTCTTTCCTTTTGCTGACTTTAGGCTTCATTTATTCTCCCTTTTCTAGTTTTTAAAGATGAAGCATTAGGTTGTTTATTTGGGCTCATTCTTGTTTTTGAAGATTGGCCTGTAATTATATAATCTTTCCTCTTATGACTGTTTTTGTCATTTCCCCAAAGTGTTGATATGTTGTACTATCATTATCATTCATTTCTATGTATCTCTTGATCTTTTTATTTCTTCTCCAACCCAGTTATTCTTCAGTAGCATGTTGTTTAATCTCTATGTATTTGTGGTTCTTCATGCTTCCTTTTTGTAGCTGATGTCTCGTTTCAAAGCATTATGATCAGAGAATATGGTTGGTATGATTTCAACCCTCTTATATTTGTTGAAGCTATCTCTGTGTCCCAGTATGTGGTGAATCCTTGAGAATGTTCCATGTGCACTAAAGAAGAATGGATAAACATCTGTTTTGGGATAAAAGGCTCTGTAAATGTCAATTATGTTGACCTAATGTATCGTTTAAGGATATTATTTCCATATTGATTTTCTGTTTGGATGATCTGTCCATATCCGACAGTGAGGTATTTAGGTCCCCTACTATGATAATGTTTTGGTCTGTTTCTCGCTTTATATATTTCGAGGCTCCCTGATTAGGAGCATAGATATTCATCAGTGCTATGTCTTCTTGGTGCATGATTTTCTTTATCACTATGATGTAAGTAAGTCTGTCTATCTATTTTCTTTTCTTTTTTTATTCTTTTTTTCTCCTCTCTCCCCCATTTCTGTCTGTCTAATTCAATGAGTTGTTAAAAGTGTTTACAAATAATTTCTAACACACAAAAATTTATGAAACAATAAATAACACAGTTGTCACATAGCTACTTGATTCTCTCTTCAGTATTGAAATGGAGGAAAATCAGACAGTAGTTACAGAATTCATCCTCCTGGGATTTTGTCTTGGTCCAAGGATCCACATTCTCCTTTTTGGGTTTTTCTCCCTGTTCTACATGTTCACACTTCTGGGAAATGGAGTCATCCTGGGGCTCATCTCACTGGACCCTAGACTGCACACCCCCATGTACTTCTTCCTCTCACACCTGGCCTCCGTCGACATAGCCTACGCCTGCAACACGATGCCGCAGATGCTGGTAAACCTCCTGAATCCGGCCAGGCCCATCTCCTTCGCCGGCTGCATCACACAGACCTTTCTCTTTTTAATTTTTGCTCTAACCGAATGTCTTCTGCTGATGATGTCCTATGATCGGTATGTGGCCATCTGCCACCCGCTCCGGTATTCTGTCATCATGAGCTGGAGTGTCTGCATCATTCTGGTGGTGACATCCTGGGCATGTGGCTCCCTCCTGGCTCTGGTCCATGTGGTTCTTGTTGTGAGGCTGCCCTTCTGTGGGCCTCATGAAATCAACCACTTCTTCTGTGAACTCCTGTCTGTCCTCAAGCTGGCCTGTGCTGACACATGGCTCAACCAAGTTGTCATTCTTGCTGCTGCTGTGTTTATCCTAGTGGGGCCCCTCAGCTTGGTGCTGGTGTCCTACACGCGCATTCTCATCGCCATCCTGCGGATCCAGTCTGGGGACGGCCGCAGAAAGGCCTTCTCCACCTGCTCCTCCCACCTCTGTGTGGTCGGGCTCTTCTTTGGCAGTGCCATCGTCACGTACATGGCCCCCAAGTCTCATGATCCTGAGGAGCATCAGAAGATCCTTTTCCTGTTTCACAGTCTTGTCAACCCTATGCTGAACCCACTGATGTACAGCCTGAGGAATGCAGAGGTCAAGAGTGCTATGAGGAGAGCACTGTGCAAGGAAAGTCATTCTTGATTGGAATGAGGTTTAAATCTCTAACTGGACAATTATTTTCTAATCCAGAAATTTCACTGCTTTCTTCTTATGTGTGCCTTAATGGTACAAGAGCATGACTTCCTTTTTCTTTTGTAGAGAAATTTTCAGATAGCTTACATTCATTGATGTTTTATCAAATAGAATTTTATCAGATATAAATTTTTTTCTCCTTGGATTTTGAGTATCTTTGATATTAAAAACTATTGTAATTCAGATTTCGGTTCCAAAGATGAATGCAGTCTGTCTACCTCTCCAACATAAGTCACTGACTCCATGTGTCATAAGATTTGGCAGGATGTAAATTAAAAAAAAAAATGATGGTGTGAAAGAAAATGAACTCACAAATTTGAAGGCATGCTTATCTAATCTCCATAAATGTAACTTCCATGTTAGAGAACAACTCACAATAATCGATCTCAGTTATTGAGTTTTCTCTGTGTAGTAGGAATATATCCAATGTGTAACCTGTATTATCTCAAATAATTTTCACAACAATTTTATGAAATAGGGACTATCACTTTTCTTCTTTTAACAAGTGGGATATTAGGGCTTTGAGGAATTAGGTAGTATACTCAGTCATACATGCAGTAAACACGTGTCTGTCCTCAGTCCAATCTCTTTAATTTCTACTTTATAGTGACTTTAAATTTTCTTTCTTTTTTCTCTTCTTCTTTCCTCCCTCCTTCTCTCTCTCTCTCTCTCTCTCTCTCTCTCTCTCTCTCTCTCTCTCTCTCGTCCTTTCTTTCTCTTGATAATTTGTCTCAAGGAAGAATGTACACAGCTCATTAATATTTATTTTTCTCAGGTTTAATCTAATTCATATCTAGTCATTCAACAGATATTTATTGAATACCTACCACCATGTTCCAGGCACAATTCATGGTCAAATATATCATCTCTATGTGACTGACTAGATCAAAAATATTTTTCCAATCTAAGGGTGTTTTTAAAAACAAGTTTTTATTAAATTAATTCTGAAGTTCAATGAGATAGTAATTACTGGCTATTATAGAATCAAGAGAGAATGTTTTAATATCCAAGAGAAGAGGGTTAGCAGCAGTATTGCCATTATGAATTATTAGATAGTATTTTCCAAGATTATTTATATGATAGTTAACCTGAATTTAGACTTCTATGTAATCAAAATCCCCATAGCAATCACTCAAATATTGGAGCTGTTGACAATTCTGCAGAAATGAGAGATACATATTGGCAAAGTAAGAAAAAGAGATTTTGAGAAAGAGGAATTGTAGAAGAGTAATAGAGAAAATTCAAAATTGAGAAAGACTATCATAAAGAGGACCAGAGAAAGAAAGAGATTAGGATAGAGAAAAATAATACAGTGAGGGAGAAACACAGCCGTCAATAGAAACAATTCAGAGCAAAGAAAGTTACCAGGAATGAATAGGGATATTATACAATGGTGAGTGAGTTCTCCAATAAGGCATAACAATTCTTAACATCTATATGCCTAACAACAGAGAAAAAAGTACATATGAGGCAACAACGGATATAACTAAAAGGAGAAATAGATAAATTCACTATTATAGATGGAGACTTTAACATCCCTCCATCAGAAATGGACAGATCCAGCAGGAAGAAAATCAGTAAGGACATGGCTGAACTTCATAACACCATCCATCAACTGCATATGATGGACGTCTGTAGACTACTTCGCCCAACACTGGCAAAAAACATATTCCTCTCAAGCTCATATGGAACATTCATTCATCAAAACAAACCATATTCTGGGTCATAAAACGCACCCGCACTATTTAAAATAATAGAAATCATAAAATCTAATCCATTCTTAGACCATAATGGAATTAAAGTAGAAATCAATATCAGAGAGATAGCTGGAAAATCCCCAAATGTTTGCAGATTAAACAACATCCTTCTGAATATGTGGTTCAAATTAGAAATCTCAAGAGAGATTTAAAACTATTTTAAACGAAAGAGAGGGAGTTTCTGCGGAGCATGTTGTAACAAATACTTCTCATCCCTAGTAGACCAGCACCAGCTGCCAGTGCACTGAGGGCCAAAAGGAGCTTTCTGTTCAGGACTGCTGCGTGGCTCACTAGGAAGCAGTTTGTCAGCTCGCTGGATCTTAAACTTTACTTTCTAAAACATAGACTCTGTCTAGTACTGACAGGTGTGTTCATGTGCAAATAAATTATTTCAGTCTTGGATATTTACCTTGAATCCATGGAAATACCTGATCATTTATTAGTCATCAAACAATTTGCCAGTTTTTAAATTGCTAACTTGTACACACATGTAATATATACCATTTCTGGCATAAAACATTACATTGGGACCTTGAATAATATAATTAATTTTTTTGGTTTTAGTCTCTCATTTCTGACAGTCCTTTGACAAATTTAATCAATTTGAGTTTAGGTAGGATGCTTTTACTATCATGTAGAATGAAAGAAAATATGGAGAAAAAGAAAATAGTGTCTTTTAATATCAATGCCTAAATGTTTTGGAGGTTTTACAGTTATTTTCTTATCAAACTTTGGTCTGTTCTTTTTCGCCTTGGAAAGAGTGTCCTTAATTGGGCATGATTATGGTAGGCAAGATTTAAGCAAGCCAGAAATTCCACATCCTGTCCAAAGACGGTCCAAAAAGTCAGTATTTAGGCATTCACTCATTCATGTATATTCATTCATTTGTTCACTCAGTAAACATTTGCTAAGTATCAAGATTACAAAAGTGGGTGTGTGAGGGGTGCATTATGACCCAGTCCTATAAAAGAAGTGGGGCTCTCCTCCCATGTGGCCTTGGTTCTTCAGGAGCTTCAGGGCGCCCGTTAGACACGCCTCTCTCCTCTGCCCCTTCAGCTTTCGAAAGATTCACACTTCGTAAGTCAGGTTTCTTTTTCCCGTATGCGATCATTTTGGAAGTTACAAATGAAGATAACAGAGGACTGAATGACGAGATTAAGCTTTTTATAAGATGTGGATTCAAGCACGTTTTCACAACTAAAGATTTTTATGTTTTGTAGATTTTTGAAATAAATTTAAAAGGTTGCCTTGGCACAGTAAATTTGTATATAATCCTGAAAAAAATAACTCTGGTCATGTGTTAAGAGTTCATAGTATAGTAGTTAGGTTCATTTGATTCTTGGTGACATAGTGATTTATTGATAATACTAATTTTTTTAAAAAGTCATTTGTTGCTTCTAGAGAGGGATCCAGTGGGGATGCTCTTTAGGATTTCAGCTCCTGCTCAGAAAAGCTTTCTGTGGGTTGTATTTCAATGGGCTTATCTCTGCCCAGAGCCTGGCCCTCACTTTGTAGATCCAGCATTGGAAACTGTTTTACATACCCACTTCTCAGCTGTATCACACTATCCAAATTCAAAACAGAGCCACGAATAAACCTGAACGGAATATTTACAATGAAAGATTGGCAAGAACTTTGCTGATGAGCACATTAGCTCTTTGTCAAAATATCTGTACAAGAAAGCAAAACAATTTTTCGGGAAATCAGTAACCATGAACCAATTGTTAGATTAATTGCCAAATGGCCAGTTGTTGGTTTATATTCATCACCCATTGTAAAATAGTCATTAGAGCCCATATGTAGCACATCCATTGATTCCTTCTTAGCAATCACATTGTCATAAAAGTTGCTTTTTATCTTTTTGCTCCTCCTCTTATCATGTAAAGTGCTCTAGAGTGCAAAGGTTGATTTCAGTCCTGAAAGCAGCACAGTTGATATTTCTACTGAGAAATTGGGATTACATCTCTTTTCTAAGACGACTCTAATTGTTTTAATTGGAGTTCTTCCATTACTGATTATTACTACACTCCAGAAATAAATTCTCTTGAGAATTTTACCATGTGCAACACTAAGACGATCCCTTTTTCATCGTTATTTGACATTCTTTCTTCCCACCACAGATGTCAGTGGCGCTAGGTCATCTTCCATTACAGAAGGGAATTGTATCACTCTGAGGATGAGGCTTACATGGATCAGGGCTGGGGAGGAGCCACGTGCCCAGACTCAGTAACTCTTTTCTGTGTCAGTTGGCTCAGGTCCCAGGGGGAACCTCCCTCCCCTTGAACCTGCTCCTAGCCCATCCAGTGGAAAACATGGGGCAAAGTAATTCAGATTTTGTTTTTGACATCCAACATTTTATACTCAAACCTAGGATTCATAGTACATTTCTCTATGTATCCTATCTCCACAAGGAAAGGACAAGAGTCAGTTTATCAGTTCACCTTCAACACCTTAACATTTTTAATACGTAGCACTCACAAGACACTTGATAAGTAAATAAAGGATGCTTCACCTGTTAGCCTCGTTTCCAGATTGTTAGACTTGAGCTTTCTTCTGATTTCTAACCTTCTTTAAGTCCCTCGAACTGTGTGTTATAGTATAGTAGAACTTTAATTGTAGCTGATAATTATTGAGCACTTACTATATGGTAGACCCTATATGAAATACTTTAATATAATTTTTACATCAAATCTGTGGATTGAGTACTAATACTATTCTTATATAACAATGAGGAAAATGAAATTTAGAGAAGTGAATTTACCCAAGGTCACAAAATCATTACTGATAGAACCATAATTCAAGACCTGGCAGTCTAGCTTTAATTAACTCTGAACCTCTCTACTGTAGAAGATCTACTGAGATTCATAACCTGAACGGCTGATATCAGGACTCTTCATAGTATACCCTCATTAAACTCTGAGCGTACAAATGAACAGTCATGGTGTCCAAATTCTACACATAGTTTATGGGCCTGGGGATGTGTTAATTTTCATTCTTTTAAGTTAGATATCTTATTGTCCATTAGATTGATCAATTCTTGCTTTTAGTATATTCTTATGTGGTAGATATTAATAATCAGGAATATGTTATTGCTCTATGATCACAGAGAAGAAAGGAAACAAATTGAGAGGAAATAGCACTTACTATAAAAAATGCTGGGAAGATTTATTTGTTTCTGCCACAGGGAGCAATGGTCATTGGCTTCTCAAAGGCGTGTGCCAAATTGCTGAGCCGGTGGTTCTGGAAGGCCAGGATGGTGCTGGTATGAGATGAGAAGCCATGTTAGGGTGTTTCCCTTGAAAACTCTGGCAAGAGGGTGGAGACAATTATGGACAGTAAACACTGGAAATGATAGGAGTAGGAATCTGTGTGTGGTAGCTGGTTCACTTGCTGCCTGAAATTGGCACCTGAAGCATCTTTGGCATGTGGACCAGAAATTGCCAACCGCCGACCTGTGAGACTGTTGTTTACTATTTGCTGTGAGTGCTAAATATGGGCTGTTGAGACAGAAACAAAAGGGGAGTTGGAATGCCGTCCCCCTGGGTGAAAACATGACTTTTTCCCATCCAGTGGGGGCATGTCATACTCCTTGCTTTCTTGACCAACACTGACAAGCACTGGTTCATTTGGGTCTGCCTTTTCTTAACCTGTGTTGCTCTCTTTGTTTGCTTTGTTTGCTTTGTTTGCTTTTAATTTTAAACCGCTCTGGGCCAAAAAAGAGGTGGATCCTTGAGCACAGTATGATTTAGTCAGCACAGTGCTGGCTCAGAGTCCAGATATCTGCATTTCCATCCCAGTCTCCCCACTAATTTACTGGATGACCTTAGAAAATTTTTGGCCTTAAGTCTCCTCATCTATGAAATGAAAAGTTGACAGTTTTTAAGGTTCTTTCTTATATTCTGATTTTCTGTCTCTCTGTTTGTTTCCTCACATTTTATTGTAACTAAGATATTCATTTTCTTGAAGGAATATAAAGTTTTATACAGAGAAAAATGAAATAGACTCTTAAAGATAATTGAATATCTTGGGCCTTAAACAGAGTAGGAGCTCAAGAGTAACTGATGAATTAATAAAAGTGTTGAATATTTTGGTACTCTAGGAAATAGGGATTGCAGAAGGCTGGCTAAAATATAAGGTAAAATGCCCACTCTAAGAAAAGGAGTTTTATTAGCTTTCATGGACCTTACTAAGAGTAACTTTCACTAGGAAAGAAAGGTTTTAGCACCTAGAATAAAACTTAGATGTCTAATTCTGTGCCTCTATTGACTACATCATAAATAATAATTTTAATATCTAATATTTATTGAATGCTTTTTAAGTGTTGAGATACCTGCATTATTAACGTCTAAATTTTATGGAAAGTCTATGAATATAGTGTTTTCGTTACACTCATTAAAAAAAGAAAAAAGGAAACAGGGACAAAGATGGTAAGAACTTCCTTATAGTTACAAGCAAGTGTTTATGACACAACCTGGGCTCTAATCCAGGTCAGCTTGACTCCAAAAACCACACCCATAGCCACTAAGCTTGTAGTATTTTTCTGTCTATGGGTAAGTAAGGCTCAAGAAAAGCAACCAGAATATTCTGAAAATCCATTTTATGAAAAAGATCAAAATGTAGCCAACAGAGTTTCATAGCTATCTATCTTTATCTATCTTATCTATCTAATGAACAAAATAATAACATATAAACCAGTTGTTTTAATTGGCAAAAATTACCTAGATTTAAGTAGAGACGAATGAACCATGAATAATAAAACAAATGAAAACCCACTAAAGAACATGATGAGAGATGTACAGCCTTCTAGTAATTAGGAAAATAAATTTTAAAGTGTTAGATTCCATTTTTTGCCCAGATGGACAAAAATTAAGCGGTGGATGCCTTCTAGTGTTGCCAAACATGTGGACAAATGATATTTCCCCATAGTCTTGGTGAAAATATAAATTGATTTAGTCATAATTTGGGAATATTAAAGTTAGAATTTGCTACCCTTTGATGTAACAATTCTAATTCTAGGGACATAGCCTACAGACATACTCACATGTGTGTGGACAAAATATATACATTCAAACATTTTAAATTGAAGTGTTATTTGTAATAACAGTATGCCATAAATTACCTAATATCTTTCAATAGTGGGATTATTAAAAGATTATAAATCTATAATATGGAATATTATTGCAACTATTAAAATAATTAAGTTTTATCTCTGTAATATTATTATCCAGAGATATTACAGAGATAAAACTTAATTATTTTAATAGGAAAAATCATATTGACATACTACTTTCTCATTCATGTAGAGAAAAACTTACCTATGCACAGGGAAATATATAAACTGATAAGCATTAAAGGATTAAAGAAGATGACTCTCAAAGTGGAAAGTATACTATGGAAAATAAAGCTGCGTTATTAGAAAATTTTTAAGTAAACAAACGTTAGTATTGAAATTAAAAAAAAGAAGAGAAAAGGTTCAGTCAGCTACTTTATTCTCAACTCTTCTTGATCTTCTGGCTCTCAAATGTATGTCAGCACACATGTGCTTACACACTGTGGTTAAACCCAGGGCAAAAAAAACCAAAAAAACAAAAAAAGCAATGACTGATATTATTTAGGATTTTGTTAGACTTTTTTAAATTGTACCAAAATACAAATTTCTTTTTGTTATTCAGAGCTGACATTCCTGACCAGCAGGCAGCTAGGCATTAATTGGTGATTCAGGGACCCAGTGTCCTTATATTTTGTGGGTCTGTCATCATCTCCATGTGGATCTTGGGGTTGTCATATGTGTGGAGAAAAGAGAAAAAGCATGGAGGATTTAGTGGGTCTAGCCAAAGATTGAACTCAGCACTTCTGCCCACACCCCATTGGCTAAAACTTATTCATGTGGTCATATACAAAATGCAAGGAATTCTGGGAATTGTGATCTCTATGTGTACCCAGGAATAGGAGGAAAGGGTCTGGGTAAACATCTAGCAGTATCTGCCACAAGTAATCAGAAGCTCTGAGTTTCAGGGCAACAGTGCAGCTCTAGAGAAGTGACGGCACTAAAAGGTGAAATAGAGAGATGAGCCTCCTCCCCAGAGCTCCATCAGCACCACTAATACAAACAACACATGTTTGTTTAACTTTATGTGAAATGCAATCCAAATAATGTTTCAAGACAAATCTCGTAGGCCCCACTATGGTAGAGACATTCTGAATTGCTACTGCTCCCCAGATCACTTCCTGAGGGACTCAGCCTTGAACCATCAAATCTCTAGATTTGGGGGAATTCTGTAGACCTGGGTTCAGGTATGCCATGATCCGTTGTATCCTTGTTTTGCTCCCTTATGTAGAAAATGGTGGTAAGATACTACCCACCCTATCTGTTCCAAGGGGATGTTGTAAGCTTCAGAAAATTCAGTATACATGTCAATACTTTTTAAGCTGAAATGAAGTACTGAACATGATTCTTAGTCTTATAGCATAGTGATTGATTAGTTTTTTCTCCCTCACCTTTTCTTTTTTTCTCCCCTACTTTTTCTACATATTATTTACCTGACCAATTGTAACAAAAACTAGAGGACTTGAAAGGTGTTCTCTTTAACTAAAACCCACTACAGTTCAGTTCTAGGGAAGATATCAGGGGAGAGCCAAAGTAGAGAGTCTGAACAAAAGATGTCACTGAGCATAAGGATTAGATTTAGGGTAACAAAATTAGATAGGTGTGTGACCCTTTCTTCCTAAGAGTAGGTTATGATAGGAGACTGGGCAGCTGGTACTTTAGGAAGGTGGGGAAAATGAAAAGGCTGCATTTCCAGCTACCCAAATGGGTATCCCCGTGGTGTTCGCACCGACTTGGAAGAGCAGAGAGAAGTGATGACTGAAGTCAAAAGTGATTGACTCTTACCTCGTACAGAAGACATCCAGTACTCCATGCCTCGCTTGTTCGATCTTTCTGCATCAGATACAGCAGCACCGTTGGTGTGTGTGCAGTGGGAATCTTTCTGCGGGCTGTAGCAATGGTTCTGATAGAGCAACGTGACCTTTTGTAAAACTAACACCTATTCAGCGTGATTTTAGACGTGCCCTAGGCTTACAATGATGTCTCCCTCCTGCCTTCAGATACTCTGAATTTCTTTAGTAAGACCATCTTTCGTGTCACAGTCAAAGACAAACTTAACATGCTAGGTTGTGAATGGCAGGTTCTGGGGGACCTGTTTTGATAGGAGTTAGAGTCCTAGACACCTAAAGAGGGTGGGAGTGAGGGAGGCTGAGGCTCCCCCTGCCATTTCACCTAATTTAATCCTCACCTCTTCTGAAACCTATGGCCACCCGAGTTTTAACTACCATTTATATCTCTGAAACCTGTCAGGAGACTTAAGGAAAATGATGAAAACAAAACCAATACATACTAAGCTCCCCCAAGAGGGGGCTGATGAGGTGAAGAGCAGTACCGCCATGCAGTGGAATGCCACACAATTATCAACAAAGAAACAAAAAACAATATAGGTGTCCTCCATATCGTATAGAAAAAATCTCCAAGATACATTGAGAAAAGCGAGTATAATACAAAGAGGCATGGATAATCTATATGTATATGCGCTTATATGTACAAAACATAATTCTGGAAGAATACATGAGAAACCAAGGGGAAAGGCTAGAAACTGGGATGACAAGCAAGATAATAACCAGAACTGAAACTTATAAAAATGTGGGCAGCTTCTTTAAGAAGAATGTGTTTATGACTATAGGATGAGTTCAGGGGCTCAGCAGGGCCTTTGGTAAGGACGCTGAGCTTAAGTTGCCTGCGTCATGGTAAATCCACTGTGATGAGCAGGGGAGGGAGAACTTTTGAAAGCTGCCAAAAATTTTACCTATTCAAAATCAATATATTTGCCAAGGCTGTTCTGGAGAGAGAATTGATTTGGTGACCAAACTTCTTGAAAAATTTGAGTTTAAGTAATCAAATTTATAACAAGAAAATTGTGAAAACCATAACAGCAGCTACACTGATACATATTTTACCCATCAGATTGGCAAAGATTAAAAATTCAAAAACACACAGTTAATGAGAGCACGGGGTGCAATACATTGCTGTAATTTGGTATAAATGATCTCCATGGAGAGCAATTTGCCAGTGTCTCCCATAATTACAGATGCACATACCACTCTACCTAGTGATTCCACCTCCAGAAATATATCCTTCAGGTAGGCTGGCCCACACACAACGTAGCAGACACAAAGATCATTCATTGTAGCATCGTTTGTCCTGACAAACTATTGGAAACCTGAATAAGAGACTTGTTAACTAAATTATGCTATCTCCATTCAACGGAATTTTGTGCAGCTGAAAAATAAGGAAGTTCTTTGTGTGCTGATATTATAGAACAATCTTTAATCTATCTTTAAGTGAAAAATGGCAGTTTCAGAATTATTATGGCCTGTTGTTGATGTAATATGTTTCCTATAAGCACAGAATGTTTTGGGAAGCATTTCACAAACAGCTTGTAATATTGGAGTGTCAAGGGAAGGGAACTTGATAGCTGAGGGACAGCTATGTGTAAAAGGAATAATGCACCCTTTTGTACTTTTGAATTTTGATAAAAAAGATTTTTAACATTTTGCAAAATTTACACTAACCTGAAATTCTAAGGAAGCCTGAGATTGTTCAGAGGGCAGCCTATTCAAGCCCCAAACCTTCACAGGGAAAGAAATTCTATATTTAATGTGGATGAAACTAAGGTTAAGAAAGTTTGAGAAAATTGGGCATTTTTTCCGCTCCACTAGAGGACAGAGCATGTAAAAGTCTCATTAGCTGCTGAATGATTCAATGAATTTATGATTCTAAATGAAATATTTTTCCACAGATTATTTTCTTAGTGGACCCAATAAAATTTCTAGGAAATGATTCTGTAAGTTCCTGGCAGCTATGAATTCCACTCTGAGCTCCCCATTACAGTGTTTCCAGCTCCTTAAAAATTAAGGGACCTCTTTGCCCAGCTCATCTGGAGGAGACAAAACGAAGCCATGGCACCCAGTGTTTCTTCCTTTATTTTCCTGTATTTTTATTTGGAACTTAGAAGTACTTTGAATTCAAAGAAGACAGGATCCCTTCATACCTGGTTAAAATCCAGCCCTGAGAACACAGCCTAAAAGTCGGGTGGAGAGAATATTGGATCCAAAGCATGTGTGATTATTCTGAAAATAAGAAAGCTGCCACTGGATCGAGAGCGGTTACCCATCAGAGATTAATACATGAGAAACCTTTTGCTACTCACAAAGTGTATATGCCAAGACTGATTCAGAGCCGAGGATACATTTCAAGTCTGATTTTTTAAAGACAATATATTCAGAACAAAAAGGCTTGCAGTCAAAACCGTTTATTTCCACAAGATGGTGCTATAACTTCTTCCAAGCAGGAAACACATTTCTTTGGGAACTAGAAATCCAAAATATGCTTCTGATTGGGGACCAAAGCTGTGCACGCTTTGGTGAATTTGTCAGAGAAGCACTTGGTGCCAAAACGTTCTTGTGGAGATTGATTTGGGCCCGAAGGGTGAAGGTTGCCCCAGGTAATGACGCCTTCTGCCACCTTCACACATACCCAAGGTGATGTCTCAAGGCTTCATGCTCACCTTTCAGCCTCCTCCTCTTCCAAAATGCTGCCCTTAATCACTGTCAGGTGTATGTGTGTCAGGACTGGAACCTGGGTATTAAGAAGTGGCAGAGTATCAATTATCTTGGAGACGTATCTCCCACACCCACCCACACTTTCTACCCAGGGGCAGCTCAAGACTCAACTCTTCAGTAAAGCCTTTCTTAACCACTCTGGCCCACATTGATCGTACTTTTCTTGAATTTCCCTGGCATTGTTATTTTTGCCTCTCTTTGGGCTTATCAGAGGTTGCTTTACAATATTATTTTACCGTTTCCATCTAAATTTTTCAAGTTCTTTGGAGACAGAGTCCATGTCATAATTGTTCTTGTATATCCCACAATGAGCATTCGCCTTGAATTTATGCAAAGTAATAATATCAGAAATGCAGACAATCTAAAGTAAGTGCTCAATAACCTTAATTGGTAGCTTGAGTGATTAAGAGGATGCTAATAACCCCAAGTAGTCACTGCCTAGAAACTAGGAATATGATCTTTTAAGTCACAACGTCTCTGGAGCTGCTTGATCATCTCTAGAAGGATAGAGTTGAACTGTCCTCCTGTTTTTCTTTTTAACGTTTGCTTCTATGACTTTAATGTCTTCCTTGTTCCTGACTTGAGGGAGCCATGGGTGCGAGAATATTTGTACCATAAGGGAAACCGAAGGACATTTTTATTGAAGTGGATGGCATCTCCTTCTCTGTTTATCCTTATTCTTGTCTCCATTTTTGTGTCTTCCATGCTTTGGCAGTCAAAACTATGGCACAGCAATCCATGGCTGGCCACCCCCTCTCTCTGTTGTCACCACAAGCTCTGTACGCCCACAGGGAGGTGAGGGCTGGTAAGGGGAAGCCTCGGGCACAGTGACAACAGGATACTCTGAGCCCACTATTTGGAGCAGGACAGGAAACCTGTGTAGCTACAAGAGTCTTGGCTGCAATTGGAAGAAGAATGGACAATATGAATGAAAGTGGGAGATTGTACCTAAGGACAATCACTGGGGACTCTGATAGCTAGAACAGGACACTTCCAGGAGCAGACATCAAGGACTTGAGATTAGGGATAAGGCTGCCAATGACTTTCTTCTGGCAAAAGCAAAAGACAGTGTTTGACCAATAAAAGTAGAACTAAGATCATTTCTGTGTTCAATATAATCAGCAAGTTTTTCAAAATCAATTTTCACCTTTTATCATGTCCGTCAGAAAGATAGGCAATACACAAAGACCCAACTTATTCCTTCAATATTATGAGGTTTTAATCTAAAAACAAAGAAAATACATCATGCATTTTTTCAGCTTCTCCTAAATAGGAAGAAAAAAATATATATATACATGTAGAAAAATAACAGAAGTACTTGGCTTTAGGACCCATCAGAGGAATTCTTGGTATCATAACTCCTTCTTCCTACCAGCATAAGATCTGGTATAAACATATACGCACATATCAGTATGTATTTGCGTGTGTTTCTCATCTCATAGCAAAAAGGACATAATATGGCTCATAATCACACACACATATATACACACACACAAGATAAAATTAAAGTTGGATGAAAGAAGAAAATAGGACAAAAGGAAACTAAAAATAGAAGGAATCGGAGTTTACAAAGGAAAATGACCTGGTCTTTAAAATTCATTCTGATTGGAAAAAGTGAAAAACATAAGAATGATAGCACCATGGCATTTATGTAAGTTGAAAATACATGCACACAAACAATACTTTATTTATAATTAAAAAGAAAAAGAGTCAATAAGCAAATGAAGAAGGAACCCTGACAAAACCAAAGGAATCAAAGATGACAGGTAATCTGTACCATGAATATTATAATTCAACTTTCTACACCTGCCTTCCCTAGATAAAAATCAAATAGGCAAATAAATAAAACCTAGGAAGTGCCATTATGGAGATTAGCTCTAAATAGTGTGGAAGTTTGCAAGAGAGAACAAGGAAGAACTCTACCAAGGAAGTGACCTGCATGTGGAATCTTGAAGGATGTGTGAAAATTTGTAAAAAGTAGGGAAAGGAAAAGTGTGAGTGGATTGCAAAGTAAAAACAGGTTGCTAAGTCAGATCGAAAGATAAGAATGGAAAGAATAGAAACAAGTGGTCACACTTTTAAGTGATTTGTTTTTTGAGATGCAAATCTGGCCCTATCACTTCCCTGCTTTACATCTTTCAGTGGCTTTCCTTGCCCTCAAGATAAAGACCAATAGCTTAATGTGGTTGCCTAGGCCCACAGGGTCCCTGGTCTCTGCTCACATCATCCTGCTCTTTCTGCCAGGGTACCTCTGCCCTGTCCTCTCGATCTGAAACACACCAGCTTTCTTTCAGTTCCAGGAATGAACCAATGGCCTTCCTGCCTCAGTGTTTTCAAGTGTTTTTCCCGTTCTTTCCCATCCTCTGTGCCTAGTTCATTTCTGTTCATCCTTCTGAGTTCAGCTGAAATAGTACGCCCAAACTATTGATTTCTTCAACTGTCCACATGAGGTCATTCTCTTAGGTGATACATATATACTTTTTAATACCAATTAAAAGTATAAGAACATAATTATTAAGAAATCATTAGTTTAATGTTTATGTGCTGGCATAATATACATGCATTTATTGAGATCAGGACGGTGTGTACCACTGTGTCCCCAGCCCCTCAATCAAAGCCTTGCGTTAGTGGGAACACAATGAATATGTCAAATGATTCAGTGAATTAAATAATTGAGTAAGAGTGCCTTAGGTTTGGGGAGAGAGGATTCTGCTTTCAGACAGGTTACCTGAAACCATAAAATCTCGATAAAAGTTGAGGTCCAGCTAAGGATTGGCCCCCTTCTCTCTACCACACGCCCACACAGTGGGATGCTCGTAGACCCATTAGGGAAATGGTATGAAGATATTAGAACTTGTCATTATATTTATTTTTATCGCATTATTTTATTCTTATTATTTAAATGTTTCTGCATCGTATAAAGACGCTCATGTATATAGTTTATAATTAAACAAAACACGCTTATCTTGAGGATGCCTGCTGAAAATTCTTTTATTGATAGGAGGTAAGGTAAAAGATACTTAAAAACTAATGCTGTAGATCAGAGGGTCCCCACTATCATTAGGCATCTAAGTCAGCACTCTGCCCTAGCTACAGCCACTCTGGAAAGAAGTGGGCAGTCTCAGACTGTATTTACCAGACAATTCAGAGATGCTCAACTGAATAAGATGCTGAGGCCTATATACTTTCCTATGATATTTGCACCCAAGGTAAAAATATACCTGTAGTGGAAATTTTCAGAACTATGAACCTCCTGAGACCTGGGAAGAGTATGGTCAGGCAGCCAGATCATGAAGGGGCTTATGTAGACCATGCATGCTACTGAGTTTGCACATTATACTTTCAAAGATAAGGCTCTTTCTAAATGATTTTTTTTCTGTTTTATTGCAGTATAATTGACAAAAATTGCATATATTTAAGGTGGACAACTTGAGGTTTTGACAAACATATACACTGACATGACTACCACAATCAAGCTAATTAACATATGCATCATCTTACATAATCACCAATGTTTTCTTCTCTGCCATGTCTCCACTGCACCTCATGTTAAGCCCATACTATTTGCTCCTCCCTAAACTGAATGTGCTCAGGCTTCTGTTTTTGCACATCTTATTTCTCCTGTTGGTAGGCCTTTTTCCACCCTCCTCTCCACCAGGTGAGGGAGTACTTTTCTTCAGACAAGTCAGCTCAGCATCACCTTATCCTTTAATCCTGCTCTTATTCCCCTAGTAGTGTTTTCTCCTTTATGTTACCACTGCACTTTGTGTAGATGTCAACATGACACGTCACATTCTGCTATCACTATTTGCGACTTGTGTCTCTTCTTGATTAGTCTGAGAGCTCCATGGAGCAGAGACTTGGTTTTTGTACATGTGGTTTTAAAAAATGCATGTTGATTAAATGAATAAAAGAAAAAAATGAATGAAGCAATTAGTATTTATACCTTGAACGGCACTGAATTTATTTAGGCTAGTGCCAAGGTGCAAAGATTGAGAAAAGTAAGGGAAACCAAGGATAAGAAAAGAAAAATATGTTCACCAGAATGGGACTGGCTAGTTAAGGACCACAGGCCAAGTGACCAAGTCAGGGTGGGCTTAAAGGAGAAAGATGGAGAGACCATGGTCAGTCCAGTTAAGAAAAGAACCAAGTTCAAAATCAGCTGCAAGTTTCAAAGGTAGGTCATGGGTTCAAGCAAAAAGTAGAGTCAGAAAGGCCAGGGCAGTTTTCAAAGGACTGGCACTAGGTCAGCCAAGAGTCAGAGCCAACCAAGTGAGAGACCTCTCAGCCAGGAACAGGGGAGGTGTCACCAAGGGGATATCTGATCAGGGCGGGGAGAGCCCAGGGATGACTCTGATGAGTCCCTGCTTTAAATAAGGTCACTAATTCCTTTATCAAAATGTAGGGATAGGATTACAGGTCTGATTAAGAAGCCCAGGCACCAAGAGCAAGCATCAAGAAATGGAAAAAGAGGGATGGAGGGAGGGAGGGAGAGAGAGAGCGAGCCAGCCATTGTTTGCAAAGAAGGGAAGAGGGGCCTGTAGAGCTAGATTGCTTCTCTGTGCACAAACCCTGAAGATAAGGATGCTTCTGGGAAGCACCAACTCCGTAAGTGATGTTTTAACTTTCCTACATCTCACTACTGCTTGAAAAGTCAGGTCAAGCCTTGTATGCTTAACTCCCTGGACAAGAGCCCAGAGGTCATTGAATGAAGGGCGGTGACTTGAAAAACAAAAATGCTGATAGATCAGAGCTGGCAGAACAGGAGGAGATGGAGTCTACGAGATGGAGTCTATGAGAGCTCTGCCATCGGGGAGAACCAAGTGAGGCCCGAGCGGAGCAAGAACAGCCAGGCTGGCACAGGAGGCAGTTCCCGTGCCCCTGACACATTGCGCACTCCCGGTGGGCAGGATGAAACCCGGCAGAGATCAGCAACTTCTGCCCAGGGTCAGGAGCTCGCTAACTTTGCTCACTCACACCCTGGACTGAGTTCGCTCCCCCCGCTTACAGACAGTTCTAGCTTAAACTTTTTGTTTTATTTCAAATTTTTAAAAAATTTAAGTGTAGTTTGCATGTGATATTATATTAGTGTCATGTGCACAATATAGTGATTCAGCGTTTTTATACCTTGCAATGCAATTTCCCCACTAATTCTAGTAATCATTTGTCACTGTGCAGTTATCACAATATTATTGACTATATTCCCTTTCCCTTTTTCACTCATCCCACTATCTCCTTCCCTCTGGCGACCATCATTTTGGTCTCTGTTTCTATGAGTTTGTTTTTGTTTTGTTTTGTTCTGTTTTTTTAGATTGCACATATAAATGAAACCATGAAGTATTTGTTTTTCTCGCTTTCACTTAGCTTGATACCCTCTAGGTCCTTCCATGTTGTTGCAGATGGTAAAGTTTCATTCTTTTTTCTTGCTGGGTAATATTCGATTTCACATATGTGCCTCATCTTCTTTATCTATCCATTAATGGACACCTCGGTTGTTTCCATGTCTTGGCTGTTGTACGTAACGCTGCAATGGACTTTTTTGTGTGTGCCGTCTACCTTTCCCCTTTCCCCTCTCCCTTCTCTCCTCTCTCTTCCCCTCTGTTAACCACTAGTCTGTAGTCCATGTCTATGAGTCTCTGTTTGTTTTTCCTGTTCATTTGTTGCTTTTAGGTTTATATCCCACATATAAATGATATCATGTGATTTTCAACTTTTTCTGTCTGGCTTATTTCGCTTACCATGATTGTCTCGAAGTCCATCCATGTTGTTGCAAATGGCAGTATTTCATCTCTTCTTATAGCAGAGTACTATTCCATTGTATTTATGTACCACAGCTTCTTTATTCAATCATCTATTGTAGGACACTTCGGTTGCTTCCATGTCCTGGCCACTGTGAATAATGCTGCTATGAACATCGGTGTGCAGATATCTTTTCGGTTATGGGTTTTCAAGTCTTTGGGGTAAGTACCCAGTAGAAGGATTGCTGGATCATATGGTAGATCAATTCTTGATGAGGAACCTCCATGCTGTTTTCCATAGTGGCTGTACCTATCTGCAGTCCCACCAGCAGTGTGTGAGTGTTCCTTTTTCTTCGCATCCTCTCCAACATGCATTCTTATCTGTCCTGTTGATAACAGCTATTCTAACAGGTGAGAGATGGTATTTCATTGTGGTGTAGATTTGTGTTTCTCTAGTAGCTAGCGATGTTGAACATCTTTTCAAATATTTATTGGCCATTTGTATGTCCTCTAGGAAGAAGTGTCTGTTCAGATTCTCTGCCCATTTTTTGATTGGATCGTTTTGTTGTTGTTGTTGTTGTTGTTGTTGTTGTTGTTGTTGTTGTTATGCAATGGACTTTTTAACTTACTGCACTCCCCACTCTTATCCCCTAACCGAGCTTCTGACACTGCTGGGCCTGCCCTTACCTACCCGAACTTCTAGTTCCAGTTTTCCCCCACCTACATGGCAGCTTAGAATGGGCTGAGTGCTGCTAAACTCTTTAGGACTTAACCCCTCAGAGCAGGATGGCCAAAGCAGCACGTTCTTTGAAGGTAGAGATGCTTCAGGACTGTTCTGCTTTAATCACATTCTGTCCGGAAGGCCCCCTTTAAAAAGCTGGTGGGCGTGGTCAGCAGCGGGTGGGCAGAGTAATCTGGAAATAGCCTTACCCACTGGCTCTTTGGGTTTAGAGATCACAGCATTCCCAAGAACAAAATGTAGAGAGAGCCCAAGAAGACTCTACTTGACTTACATCATCATGGAGCCCCCTGGGGCGGTGAGTGGGGCTGGGAGTGGTCTGGTTAAAATGAACACAGGGAGAATCTTAGTTCCCTAGGTGAGGGGTTCTTACAGATGTGCACACAGCTGCACCACAGAACATTCTGGCATTGTTCAAAGTCCGTGGAGAGAAATGAAGACAGCCCCACTCAGAGACCTACAGAACACAAGCTTTCCCTGAAAGAAGGCCTGAGACATAGGCCTAGATACTTCAGTCCACACACACACACACACACACACACACACACACACACACGCACGTCCTGGGAAGAAGACAGAAGGCAAACAGGCCCTAATGTATATAATCATCCTAAAATGAACGCAGATGGTATATTGAGAAAAGACGTGGCATGCTGTTTCAAAGATGCTCACTCCTAGGCCCTAAGAGATGGTCTCCCAGGGAGAGAGAGGGAGGAA
Source organism: Macroglossus sobrinus (assembly GCA_004027375.1). Lineage (NCBI taxonomy): Eukaryota > Metazoa > Chordata > Mammalia > Chiroptera > Pteropodidae > Macroglossus > Macroglossus sobrinus. The sequence goes on from PVKZ01005741.1 coordinate 22,263, forward strand.
GGGAGGGAGAGAACACCCTTCCTCACCTAGCCAGCGACAGGGAGGCATTAAGGAGCAGCAGTTCACATTGAGGCCTAAAGATGACGACGTATATACAAACCCAGAAACCCAGACAGTCAGGAGCGCGGATAAGCCCAAAGGGAAACGCATCGCGGGCAGAGGAGCAGCGTGGTCCAGAGTCGGGCTCAGGTGAAGGCCTGAAGAAAAGCAGGGGGCAGGCAACGCCCGGCAGGTTTCAGAGACGTGCAGGACACAGGCGAAGCCCCGCTCTCGCCGCGCCTTGTCCCACTCCGTCTGGTCACCCCTGCGGGCCCTGTCCCCTGCCCCTGCTGCCGCCTGCCCTGGGCGCCCGGGCTCCCCTCCCGCCCGGGCGCCACTTCCCCGCTCTGACGCGAGCCAGCGCTTCCTTCACGCCAATGGGGCTGCTGCGCGGACGGGCCCTGCCCCTCCCCCAGGAAGGTGTGTCCCTGGTTTCCTCACCTGAAACTTCCTAGGAGAGCCAGATCCCTCCCTCCCGCCGGGCGGGGAGGGGCGGGCGCGGGTGGGGCGGCTAGGGCGGCCGGGGCCAGCGCAGGGGACGGCCGGCCGGCGCCGGGGACTCGGAGGGGACTCTTGGGCCGGGACAGCATGTGACACTGCCCAGGTGGGTGCCCTTCTCCCTCGCAGCTCCTGGCTCCGGGCAGGCGGCTGTAGCGCCCCGGCGGAGGTAAGGGAGGGAGGACAGGAAGGACGAGGAAGCGAGGCCTTCACCCTGGGACCAGCCCCAGCTGGGTCCCGGGGCGCAGGCTCCGGAAATGAGGCGCTGGGCATTCGGCAGGGGTCGGGGCGTGTGACTTGAGTATCCTGGTCAGGAAGAGGAGCGAAGCTGGAGGGAGTGCCCTTGCCTGACAAACTTCCTTCCGGCCTGGTGCCTGCCTGGAAATGGGCACCGTGCCCCCAGATGCTCCCCAGGCCAATGATAGGGCACCTCACAGTCTGGGTCCTGGGGAGAGCCACCCCTGTCATAGGGAATAACTGCGGTTCCCTCCGTGGACCTGTGCCCTACTCAGAGATGTTTCACTGTCTCCTCTCTCGTCACTAGGCCTGGGCCCGCCTTGGCTTATCTCCCCATGGATTCACCCTCCTTGTGTCTAAGTCCGTCCCTCCCCCCTGCTAGCCAAGGCCTTTGAGTAAAAATGACTCCCGCCCTGCCGGGCTCCCCTTCCCCTCACCTGCGGAGTGCTCCCAGAGCTTCAGGCCAGTCTCAACAGTGCCTTGAGAACTTGGGGAGGCGGGGAGGGAGCTGTTTGGAGTTGGGGGTTGGGTGGGGGGTGGCCGCTCTGGTTCTGAGCATCATTATAATTGCCTTCCAGCAAGACTGTCCTAGGAGAGCTAATCATGATGCCATCTGATTTCAGATCCCTGTCCCTTCGCCCCTTCCTGGACCCTGGATTCCCAGCACAGATTTGCCCTCCTGCTGCGTAGAAGTGAACTCTGGCCGGGACTCCCGTCAGATTGAGGGGGGCGGGTGTGTCAAACAGACGAGAGAGGGTGGCTTCCTTTCTAGCTTCTTCCCTCTTTTGCGTCCCCCATGCCATTCTCAGGCTCTGCATCCTTGGCCTACTCCAGGAATCCCAGCTCATAGCCAAACAGCTCCTGCATGGCCTCTTCCTTAGGCTTCCTGTTCTGTCTACACCTGGAGTGTGAAGAAGCTCCTGGCCTGGGTCCTAGCAAAGTGGGGAGCAGGAGGAGTGTCTGTCAGTGCCCGGGTGGGGAAGGTGGGGGGAGCAGGAGGTATGCAAAGGAATCCCTCCTGTCAGATAAATACAGTGATCCCGAATGCAGTCAGGACTCTTCGTGTGGCTGCCCACACTGGTCTGTCTGAGGGCGTCCGTGGCCACATCCAGCATGCTGTCTGCGGGATAGACAAGACAGCGTTATTTGTGGTGTCTGGAGTGGTCAGTCACCGTGCGGTGTGGACAAGAACGGGTCTCTCACAGGATCATGGGCCAGACAGGAGCAGTGTTACTCAAGTGTCAGTGGTGTACACCCAGACAGGTGGCTTACAACATCTGGTGTAGACAGGGCTAGGTCACTCGTGTCTGTGGAGTGAACAGGAGTTGGCCATTTATAAAGTGTCTCCAAGGTGGGCAAGAACAAAGTCACTCGCAGAGTCTCTGCCAGGAACAAAAACTGGTCCCTCACACTCACATTATCTGTGTGGGTGGCAGCGGGGCCACAGGTGGGCTCATGGGGTCTGTCTGCATTGCCACGGTGATGTTCAGTGTAAGCCCATCTGGTCTACAGGGCAGTGAGTGATGTGCTACTGTCAGACTTAGGGAACAGGCAGAAGATACTTCTTACAGTTTGCACTGGGACGGTGGGGCTTCCCTAAGTGGATGGGGCATGGGGTTTTGCAGTTAGTGGGGCTTCCCTAAAGTGGATGGGACACGGGGCTTTGCAGTTAGTAGCCCAGATTGCCACCCTTATTTTCATATCTTTGTAGTATTGGGAGCAATAATGCCAAACAGTAAATAAAGCCATAATCTATGTGGTAGTCTTATTTCCTAATTCAAAATGAGAACATATCTTTTGATTAGAGGGTTATTTTTCTGAGATAGGTAGCGGCATAGATGATATAGTGTAAATGCAGAAGTATTGTACTCTCAGGAGCGTTTCAGTGATTTGTGGTGTCAGTGGGAATACTTAAAATTTGACACTGCTAGAAAACCTAAGAAGCACGGTTCTCAAAATTACACACGGCAGTCCACGTGGGTTCGAAGAGGAAGCAGCGTGATGGTGGGGTCTGGCGGGGGAGGGAGGGTATCTCTGAAATACAGTTTATGCCTGGAGACTAGAAATGCACAAGAGCCTAACTTGCTAGGGGACTCCGAGAGAAATACTGTGCTCTGTCACACACTGTGCTCATGGGGGTGACATGGAGCTTTGTGCCGGTACAAAATGTCTCTGGCCTTGATGACGTCCTGCTCTGTCTTTGCATGCGTTCAGTTAGTGACTGTTCACTCCCAGTGGAGAAGGAGATAAGGAGGCAACTCTAAGGTAAGGGGCCGTGCAAAATACCTCTCAGCTGGTGCTTTTATGTGACGAAAGCCATGTTTTATAGCTTGGCTTCGTCACATTCTAGGTTTGTAGTGCCTGACTGTGATAAGATTACTAGGACAGGATCAAGCGTAGGGACTGGTGGCTAAGCCGGTGACCACCAGCGTTTCCGAATGGATAGAGGTAGTGTTAGGAATAGTGTCACTGGGGTTGCCTGAGACAGACATGCATTGTGTCTCTAGAACGGAACTGGCGCTATCCATCGAGCACACACGTGTGTGTGTACACACACTGCGCAGAGCAGACACGCACTTGAGTGTCGAGAGACTGCTCGCTGTGCGGTCCCGACGGTCTGTGTAGGGGCAGGGCCCGGGCAGCACACGTGTGGCTGAGCGGGGACCGCGGGTTCTGCCGCACAGTGTCCTCAGGCAGGTGGGGGCCACGTTTCTGAAGGTGTTTACAGTGCGCAAGTACGTCATGTAACGTGTGGTTGAGAGGACAGGGTGGCATCGCAGGATGATCCGCGGGGATTTTAGTATTTCGTTCTTAGGGCTAGATGTAGGGAGCAAGTTTTGTGCTGTGTCAGTTGAGTAGAAAAGGACACGAAAGTCCTGCACGGGGAGCTTGTGTTGGACACGGCTCTTTGCCCCACATAGATGGTATCTGGTCTGTGAGGTAGCCAGGAACTTGTCACATACTGCCACATCTGCAGGGTGGCTTAGGGACCTGCCTGTTCGGTTGTGTCAGGCACTATTACATAAAAATTGCAGGGGTGGCTCTTCTGCACATGTACATGTGCATGCGTGCGTGTGTGTGTGTGCATGCGCGTGTGCACGTGTGTATGCGTGTTCTCGCAAGCATATGTGCCCGTGCACTGTCTCAGCAGGACAGCAGGCGTTTTGGGTGGTGGGCTTCCTCTTGAAGTCTAGACAGGACGAGAGGGGTGCAGGTCCAGATGCAGCTCTGGGTTCCGTAGGCCTCAGGGTCTTCTCTAGGCTTGTGACCTTCCCTGCCATCTTTCGTACAGCTGGACTTCTGCTCTCTGATAGCTGACTTGAGTCAGGAGACCTTGGTTTGAGCTGACCAACACTATTTGCTTAGGAAATGTGAGCAAGCATCTAGTTATCTGACCTTCAGTTTCCTCATCTGTAACTTAAGCAGAGTTTTCTGGGTGTTTCTCAAGGCCCTTCCAGCTCATAGGCCCACACTTCTGTCTTACATTTACTCTCTCTTATCTACAATTATAATCCCCAACCTTCCTATGGCCCTTACATTAAATTTAATAGCACACTTTTCCATACTACCTTATTTAATCTTCATCAGAATTCCTTGCAAAGGAAGTGTTTTATCCCCTTTATATAGATAAAATGAATGTTCAAATAAATGATTTCTATAACTGTCTTAAATTAACAAGACACAAAAAAGGCAGAACTAGAAATTGAGCAACACACTTTTAACTTTGCATCCTTCCTTCCTTCATTTATGCAATAAATCTTTGTCGAGGGCCCATTAAACTTCAGGCAGAGGGCACTGAGCAGTTAATATGGCAGTATCCGTGCCCTCGTGAAGCTCATGGTCTAGCCTGGAAAATAGGCATTCACTGTAATTACACATGCGATGAGTATGTGAGAAGTAGAGGGTTCTCTGGGAACCACAGGAGAGGATTCCAGGCGGAGCAGCTGCGCCCGCGAAGGCCTACAGCAGAGCGAGGGGCCCGAGCTGACGGTCTGAAAGCCAGTGGGCGGGGGCTGACAGGTGATGAGGCTGCTAGAGAGCAGGCAGGGGCCAAGCTGTGGAGAGCACATACTCCCATTTGGGTTTCGTCCCAAAGGCAACTAAAGAATACCAGAAGCGGGCCTTTGAGGATCACTCGGGGGCTGGGTAGATAATGCCTTCATGAGACGAGAAGCTGTGTGCAGGCCTGTGGCCAGGCTGGGCCCCAGGGGCAGTGGCCTGGGAGAGACTGGACAGCGGGTCTGGCGGGGGGATGGGGAAAGTGAACAGGGTCAGGAGGACCCGGTGACTGGATTAGATATGGCGAATGCGGCCAGCAGGGAAACGGGAATTTTACTCTGTAATTGAAAAACATTTATTAAGCACTTCGTGTGGACCAGGATTGGGCTATGTATAGACTCCTGAATGAGACAGATGTAGTTCTTGATCTTGTAAAGCTTGCCACCTACTGTTTGAAATAGCTGATAAACCAAAATACCCGTAATTATATAGTTATTATGTAAGTGGTACGAAGGAAGTGGGAGGTGCATTAGAGTTGCTAAGTGCTGCAGAGATGCGGACAGTAACCTGGCTAGAGGACTGGGGAAAACGTAACGGTTAAACCAGGAAAACGTAGTCTCACGAATCACAAGAAGTATGTCTAATGTCAGTAGTGTCACCTACTGACAAGAACCACCCAGGAAAGCATCCATAGCCTCCTCTGGGTGAGCAGCTGGAAGGTTGTCGGCAGGTGGGCGGAGCGGTGCCATGGAGGCTCAGTAGGAGGCATGAACGTGCTTACAGGCTGGCGGCATGATTCCAGCAGAGGTGCCAGTGTGAGGGAGAGGTCCTCCAGAACGTGAGGCCCCCGAGAAAGGCAGCCTCAAGGAGATGGCACTTAGAGTGGAGGGACACCTCTTGCACTGTCAGGGAACAAAAGTTGGAAACAGCAAAATTCAGGTTGCTCTGAATTGCAAGAAACTCCTTCGGTCTCTTAAGTACTTTGCAAAGCAGGAGATGAGGTATTCTGCTCGAGGTGAGGGAAGAGGTGGGAAGTAATGAGAAGTGTTCACAAGGCTGTTGCAGAGAAGGGGACAGTCGGGTAATGAGGGTAACAGTTTTATGGACCTGCTTGAAACAGGCAACCACTGTGTCCACTGCGGTTCTCATCTACTAGGTCGTTCAGCAGCTGCCTCTGTAATTGAAAACAAAATTGCTGATGACTTACAAGGCTCTGCTAGACACTGTGGAAAATCGGATAAATGCAATCGAGACTGTAGAAAGGCGGTCAGTAGCTCAGACACAGGCTACGGTGGCCGATGGCCAGACCTGTTGTGATCCCGTAAGCTCAGGAGGAGGATCCCTTCCAGACACTGCTTCTCTGGGTGGGTAGTTCTAGGGCGTGTCACTCATGGTGTCTGGGAGTTATCTGGGACTGAGTCACTCTTGCTGTCCAGAGAGTCCACGGGGAGAGACGGAATGACGTAATGCCATCTACGTCTGGAGTGCTCGGTCCTCCGACGGCAAGGCCCTCGCTTAACCACGCATCGTCAGTCTCCCCCACGAGGCCGCAGGCTCCGCGAGGACGTGGTCTTTGACTCGGGTCTGAATGCCCCACACGTAAAAGGGTCACTTGGTACATGTCTATTAAATGAATAAATAAATGACAAATTTTACAGAGGCTATTGCTTATTTTTTTGAGTACCTTTTGTCTCAGAGAGTGACTAAACAGAACCAAAGAAATGTCCTGTTCATCATGGTCTGTCCCTCTGACAGGTGAACGCAGAGCGGTGAATGAGTCTTTGTCTTTTATTCTTTAGGGTTCAGCCCGGATGGAGGCTGAGGAGCCCCAGCACGGAGCATCGACTCCCGTCCCTGCCATGGAGGAATTCAGTGTTATCCCTGAGGCTCTCCCGAGCGGTCAGACCCCTGCCATGGGGCCCGGAGCACAGGGAGGCCAAGACCCTTCCTATAAGCGGACAGAGGGATGGCAACTCTTGGAGACCCAGCAGAGAGACCTAAGAGATGTGAATGACTGTGCGACCGAAAGTATGACCTCTTTACCCAGGGAAGCCCCTGAAGATGTGGAGACCACCCAGGACAACCTTATGGCCGAGGCCCAGAACACACCAGAACACCAGGAGGCAGCGCCCCAGAGCCCGGCAGACGGACAGGCAAAGACACCAGCTCCCCCGGAGCTCTGGGCCGGCCCTGTCCAGGGTGAGTGTCGGGACCCGGTCCCAGGACCCAGCGAGCCGAGCAGCAGAGTGGAGGAGAAATTTAGCCCAGAGCTCGCTGCCATGAGCCTGGGAGCTGGACGAGCAGAAGAGCGGGAGGAAGCGTCTCCAGGCGCCTCTGCTCATAGGAGAAGTTGGCCTTCCTGCGAAGAGCACCCTGCAGAGAGCCACCCACTGCGGGACTCTGAGAGTGGGAGGGTCAGGCGGGGCGAAGAGCAGGGGAGTCAGGGGAGAGAAGGGCTTGTGTGTCCCCAGGAGGCCGAGGGGCGGGAAGAGCCTGGACGAGAGGAACTGGGCTTTCCAGGGGGAGGGACGCTGGGGGTGGCTGTGTGTTCTGATGGGCTTTTAGGGGGGCGGGAGCAGGCGGGAGAGCAGGCCGATGATACAGAGGGAGGACAGAGACAGAAACAGGAGCAGCTGCGAGATGATGCTGTGCTTGCAAAACGAGCGGAAAGAGTGGGGCTGAACGGGGAACTGGGACTTCCGAACTATGACGAGCGGGAGAGCGGGTCGCAGGGCCAGGAAGATCTGGAGCAGGTGGAACAGAGGGAGCGGGAGCGGAGAGCGCCAGAAGGGAGGAGGGCGGACGCTCAGCACGAGGAGAACCAGAGCCTGGTGGGGGAGTCAGCGAATGTGGCTGGAGGGCAAGGACAGGAGGGTCTGCGAGGGACACTGATGCCGGAGGAGGAGGAGGAGGAGGAGGAGGAGGAAGATGAGAAGGAGGAGGAAGAGGAGGAGGAGGAGGAGGACGAGGAGGAGGGGGAGGCGGAGGAGGCGGCGGCAGGGTCCAGCAAGGAGGAACCAGAATATCGGGAGGGGGCCACGCTGGGAGACGCGGGTGTGGGGAGGAGCACAGACGGGGAGGAAGAGCACGATGGTCCTCCCACATGGGCTCCGGTGGCCCTTGAGGTCTCTCCTCCCTGCGACCTGCTTCCAGATACCTGGGATGCCATAAGCAGGCTTCCCGGGACTCAGACAGAGCCCGGGGCTGAGGAGCTGTCCCCTGTAGCTCTGACTCCTACACTGGAGCCGGTAGGACGGGCCCTCCAGGCCATTTCTATACCTAGCTCCTTTCCTGTCGGGGAGTCGCCAGACCAAGAAACAGCTCAGGACAGCCAGCAGGAGGGACCCAAGCTGGGGGAGGGGGCTGCGTCCAGTCCGGCGACCCAGGTAGCCTCTGGCCGTGCGTCGGAGACCCCTCCGAGGACGCCGGGGTGGGGTCCCTGCGGTCCTGCTGAGGCCTCCCCCTGCTCGACTGCCTGGCCCCCAGCCAGCACCCCGGTCGCCATTCCCAGGAAGACGCCCTCGCTCGCCACATGTTCTCCAGAAACCTCCAGAGCCTCTTCCTTGACTGACCCGCCGCCTCTGTGGGGGGCTTCCGACACCCTTCCGGCCCCCCTGCGGGGCTCCCCCACTGCAGAGGCCAGCACGGACCCGTGGGCCAGCCCACCGAGCCCACCGGCCACCAGCGTGGGGGCTGCACGTCACCCCCGGAGCAGCTCCTTCCCCGGCTCTCACAGGACGCAGCCGGCCCTGGACCTGGTGGGGGCATCGCTTTCCTCCTCTCACTCAGAACTGCCCCAGACAACCCCCAAACCCTCCATCTGTGGTTCTGTGATCCCACGAAGGGACAGGAAGAGCAGCAGGGGCTGCAGCAGCATTGCAGAATCCCCCAGTTCGTCGTCCATTCTGGGGCACGGCCCTCGAGAAGCCACCCTCAGTGCAGAGAGGCCCGGCAGTCCCCACGGCGCCCAGCCGTGGGGCTCCCCACACAATCCAGCCTTTGCCCCCGGGCTTCCTGCCTGTGGCCCCTCAGCTCCCCTCGTCTTAGCAGATATGCGGGTCCATGGCCCTCCACCCCCGCCTCCCCCAGAGAGGAGGCACATCCACTCCGTGACGGAGAGAGATGGCCCTCTCCGCGCGGTCCCCACGCTGAGGCAGTGTAGCTATCCTCCTCCGCTGGCCCTAAGTTCGGGGCTATCTGGTCCCCCCAGAGGCCCTCTTCCCGAAGTTCCTGACCCGCTTGTGGCAAGGCAGTACCGACCTCTGCCCTCCACCCCGGACAGTCCCCCGCATCCCCAGACCTCTTTCTCCCCAACACTGAGATACAGCAAGCCGTTACCTCCGCCCCCTGTCCCGTCCCAGCCCCGCCATCCTCCCCCATGTCCCGATAACAACCCACGGATCTACAGGCCGCTGCCCGCGGTCCCCATCGCGGATCCTCCCACCGAACCACCCCCGTTACCCCCGAAGGCCTGGAGGAGGGACAGGAGCATTCAGGGGCGGCCCATGGCTTCAGGGGGTCCAGCCAAGCTAAGACCTGTCTGTCAGGAGTGCACGGCGCCCGCTCCCCATTCTGCCGGACGTACCTCCTGGCCCCCAGCCGCGGTCAGATCAGTGGACTCGCTGGCCTCCACCGGCAGGAGTAGGAGCGAAGTGGCCCCTGGCCTGGCTTTCAGCAACGTCACGGCCCTTCTGAGTCCCTCCTCGCCAACCACCCCCTGGACGCCGGCACTCCAGGAGCCCGCCTCTGCTGCAGGGCTCTCAGCCGGGTCCCGGGCCCGAGCCGGAGGGTCTCTGAGAAGAACGGCCCAGCAGGAAGGCGCCAACGGCCTGCGGCGGTCAGATCTCGGTCCAGCAAGGCAGCCCGACAAGCCCAGCCATCCTCATCTGGAGAAGGCGTCCAGCTGGCCGCACAGGCGGGACGTGGGGAGACCAGCGGAGGGCAGCAGTGGACAGGCCGCCGTCTCGGACAGCAAACACAAGGGCTGGCACCGGCAAGGCGTGCGCAGACCTTCCATCTTGCCCGAGGGCGCTTCAGGTGAGCAGGGAGCGCGACACTCATGTCAGACCAGGCTTTGTCCAGCTCCTACCCCCTCGTCCACCTTCTGTCCCCAGGCCCCCTGCCGTTCGCCCTGCTGGACTCACTCACCCACGCATCCGATTCCAGCACGGAGGGAGGCCCTCAGAAGCCTCTCTGAGTCACTGCAGTGGTCTCCACTCCGCACTCAGTCTCCATGGGTCATCCACCCAGGGAGGGGGCTCTCATCGTGTATCTATCTTTTTCCCAAGGTGATTCTGGACACCCTCCCCCCACTCCTAAACACGCCCTGCTTCCTGCTTCCCAGCACCTGCTCGATGTCCCCCATAGGAGAGGGGACATCCTCTACTTGGCCGGTTTACATTCTCACTCGAGGGATGGGTTCATATCTGGACCGGTGTCCTCAAATGCTTTCTCCTTTGGCACATCCCGCCCTCAAATTTCCACCTGGGCCCCTTGACACACCTCCTCTGCCCCCGGACACCCCAGCCCCCACTAAGTCGTTACCTTCTCCAGCCGCCTCTGGATGTCCCTCTGAAACCTCAGTTACTTCACTCACCTCCATTTTCAGATACAAGAGGTCCAGCCACGGAAAAACCCCTCGGCCCTTCCGACACAATTGTGTTTCGGTGAGTTACCCACCCAACAGACACGCCTGTAGCCTCTTTTCTTAGGGTACTGATGGAGGTTTCCTTGAGTTGGCAAGGGTTACGAGACCCTGTCTTTCCCAGGAGTGAGGCGGGGAGGAGACACACACCAGGGTTCCAGGGGACGCGGATCTTTGCTCTGTCTGGTTTTGTCAGCTGAGTCCTAATCCCCCATCCTCCAAGGCCCTTTGGCCATGAACTAGACCTCCTAGAAAAGTCCAACATGACGCACAGATAAGCTCCAGACTACCCCGAAGTGGGTCAGGCTGCCGCTGGCCTCTCCAGGAGACTTGGCGTGACATTCCAGCACATGTCCTCGAGGGAGGAGACTCACGTACCTGCATATCACCCGGGGCCCCCTTTACTCCACAGGGAGAAAAAACCAAAGGAGGTGATGGGAGGCTTTTCAAGACGCCGCTCGAAGCTCATCAATTCCTGTGAGTACTTTGAGTCAGAACTGTGGACCCTTGTGGCCATTCAGCCCAAGACCGGAGCGGGGCACACGGCCGCCGGCGGTGGGCTGGGGATTCCTACAGAGAGAGGGTCGCCGGGATCCCGGAGAGCCGGGGCGGTCCGCTGCTTCCCATCCCGTCCCGTCCGTTTCTGTGCCCGGCTCCCCACCTGTCTAACGCTCCCTCTCCCACGCTGCTCCACCCCCGTAGCCCAGCTGCTTTACCAGGAGTACAGCGATGTGGCCCTGAACAAGGAGATTCAGAGTCAGCAGCGGCTGGACAGCCTGGCGGAGGCCCCCGGGCCCGCCTCCCCCCGGCAGCCACGCCGGGCCCTGGTGTCCTCGGAGTCTTACCTGCAGCGCCTCTCCATGGCCTCCAGCAGCTCCCTCTGGCAGGAGATCCCCGTGGTGCGCAACAGCACCGTGCTGCTCTCCATGACCCATGAGGACCAGAAGCTGCAGGAGGTACCCCGCGGGGCGCAGCGGGGCGGGCCGGGTCGCAGGGGGGCAAGCCAAGGCTCGCTCGCTGCTCCCCACCACACACTCACCACACGCTCGTGCGTGCCACGACTGTCCGTGAATTGCGTCCTGAGTGTCCCACTATCCCCACCTGGGCACCACTTCACGCCGCGGGCTCTCGCCGCCGCTGCTGGGTCATTCGCACAGAGTGGCCCTGCCTGCGTCTGTCGGGAGGAGTGTGGCACTGGTCCCATCACTGCTGCTGCAGCTTGACTGACTTTCCCCTCTCCAGCCGGCTTCCAGGCTACGCCGAAGTTTCCTCTGCAACCCAGGCACACACAGGGGCTTCCCGCTGGGTCTCCTGAGAGCCCTCTGCAGTCCGCTGGTCTCACGGAGGCTGTAGAATGGCCATCAGTCTGCTTGCACCCAATAGCAAGACTGGAGTAGAAGCTGTTTAGCCTAATGTTAAAAAAAAAATTAATAGGTTTTGCTTGGAGAGCTTCTCTTATAATCAATCTGAAATATGAGTTAAACCTTTCTTCCCGGGAAGACAATCTGGCACAGTGGAAAGGCATTTTGGATAATGTTGTTTAAGCATTTGGGTTCTGGAGTAAGTGGCCTGGATGTGAAACCCACTTTGATATTTGCTAGCTTTTTGCTCTGGCCAAATGACTTGCTTTTCCTAAACTTCTGTCTCCTCATTAGGAAAGCTGCATTGCAGGGAGATCCTGGGAGAATAAGTGTGTGTGTGTGTGTGTGTGTGTGTGTGTGTGTGTGTGAGAGAGAGAGAGAGAGAGAGAGAGAGAGAGAGAGATTCTAGTACACAGTAATCACTCAGGAAATGTTAACTACTTTAATTTCAAGTCAGGCCAATCTGGGTTTGACTCCTGGCATCACCATTTACTAGCTGTGCAGCCTCCGACAGGTTATATAACTTCCCTAAATCTCAGTTTAAGCTGCTTTAAGTGTCTTTGGGGGCTCGCACATGTTCAAATGCCCTTTTCCTCCCCCCGATATCAGATGGGGTTCCATTGTGGCTGTGAGCTGCAGTAGGATCTGTCTTACTTACTACTCTACCTAAAACATGACACAATGGCTGGCATACACCAGGGACTCAATGAGTGTTTTTAATTCACCTTCCTCCTCTCCAACCTCCTAGGCCAAGTTCGAGCTGATCGTGTCGGAGGCTTCCTACCTGCGCAGCCTCAATGTAGCCGTGGACCACTTCCAGCACTCGGCCCGGCTGCGGGCAGTGCTCTCCAACCAGGACCAGCAGTGGCTCTTCTCTCGTTTACAGGACGTGCGTGACGTCAGCACCATGTAAGGGTCTGCTCCCCCCCCCCACACCCACCTCCAACACCACACGCTCAGCCTCGCTGTCTCTAGCTGTAAACCTTCAGTCAGCACTCTTTTCCTTCTCAGGAGTCCTCTCCTTGCTCCCTTCCTGATCCCCAATGGCCTTAGGGTGGGGAGGGCAAGGAGAGGGTGGTGGCGGAGAGACCCCTCAGTGATGAACAAAGTACTGCGAGTGCCTCCAGGGTGGGAGCTAGGTGTGCGGTGGGCGTGCAGTGCCCTGGGGACAGGACCAGTTAGGTTCAGGCGGGGGCGGGAGGCAAAGTGGGAACAGCCTCTGAGGAAACTAGTGCACAGGGAGGGCCACGGAGCCAAGCCCGACACTAGAAGTCCTTGCTAACAGATGTCACAAGCTCAGGGTATAGCGAGGTCAGCCAGCGGTCACTCAGGGCCCACGGGTCTCAGGGGCCTTGTTTGATACCGCGCAGGTTCCTCTCCGACCTGGAGGAGAACTTCGAGAACAACATCTTCACCTTCCACGTGTGCGACGTGGTCCTGAACCATGCCTCCAACTTCCGCCGGGTCTACCTGCCCTACGTCACCAACCAGAGCTACCAGGAGCGCACCTTCCAGAATCTGCTGTGAGACCGAGCCCCAGTGCAGCCCCCATTCAGCCCCCATGCGGGCCCTGCGAGGGCCGTGTACCCGGCCCCCAGCCCCCGCCCCCGCACGCATTCCTGTGCCTCTCCCAGCTGTCCACTGGACCCCACAGGCTGCCACTGAGTGTCCGCCCCCCAGGCCCTTAGCGCCCCAGCCCCCGCGCTCCTCACGGAGGCTCCCCACCCACACAGGAGCACCAACGGCAGCTTCCGCGAGGTCCTGGAGAAGCTGGAGAGTGACCCCGTGTGCCAGCGCCTGTCCCTCAAGTCCTTCCTGATTCTGCCCTTCCAGCGCATCACGCGGCTCAAGCTGCTGCTCCAGGTACGGCAGCTGCCACCGCCGGCCTCGCCGTCCACGCACAGGCCGCCCCTCCGGCCACCGGCCACCGTCCACTCACAGGCTGCCCCTCCGGTCACCGTTCCACGTCCCGCTGCCCACGCCCGGCTTCTGGGAGGTCTTCTTACCCACTCCCATCACCTCTTCCCGTTTCTCCATCCCTCCCTTCATGTGGCTCCTGCCTACCCTTTGTTCTGCAGAACATTCTAAAGAGAACTCAGCCTGGCTCTTCAGAGGAAGCAGAGGCCACGAAGGCGCACCACGCCCTGGAGGAGGTGAGCAGCCGCCATTCCCACCCTGACTGACCCTCAGGGAGAACTCTTCCCTCGCTCAGGCCCATGCCCGCCGGAAGCACAAGGCCCTGCTGCGGGGTTGCCGGGCCCTGGAATCCCCTGCAGGCCTGCAGCCTCCAGACCCACACGCAGCCCAGCGCACACGGAGGCGCTGCGCCCTCGCTCTCACGTTCCCCAGATTCGATCTTCCTTTCACTGAGCGCAGGAATGCCCTGCTAGGTCACGCACCAGAGCCTTAGAACGGCAACTCCAGGCTGCCTCCACTCAGTTCAGACCTGGTCCAGAAGTCTGGGGCTGCCTCTGCCGGTGTGCAGATTTGCACGGGACTCCAAGGTCAAAACCTCTAACGCAGTGCTCTCCTCTCTCCTCGCCCCGCTGGGCGCTCAGCTCATCCGGGACTGCAACAACAACGTGCAGAGGATGCGGCGCACGGAGGAGCTCATCTACCTGAGCCAGAAGATCGAGTTCGAGTGCAAGGTGAGCGAGCCTCACCGGCCGTCTTCTCACACAGAGCCGACTCACTCGCCCTACCCCGGTCTCTAACCTCATGTCTTCACGTCCTCTGTCCTATTTCTGGGATGCCCCAATGACCCACTTCATTCTGCATGACTCATCCTTACTGGAAAAAGGGTGGGTACAGGACCGTCTGGGTTAGAATGCAGTCCCTGTGGTGGCAAAGCTGTGTGTGTGTCTGCTTCTGCGGGCAGCAAGGAGCCCTGAAAGGGTACATAAGAATCCAGGACAGTGGTTACCTGCGGGGCAGAGTGTGCCTTTGGCAAATGGCAGATGGGAGAGACTTAGTTAGCACTGTAAGCCTTCATAAAGATGCACTTTTGATGCTTGAACCACTCGGTGGTGTATCAAGTCTCTATCTAATCTAACCACAGCCATACAAAATTGAATCCAAATGTACGTTCAAAACCTCCCATCCAAATGCAGATGTAAAATAGACATTCCACATTTAAATTCCAACTCGGAACAGATGCCATTCTTATCTCCCTGCAAGAGAAGGAACATCCCTTATCCACTAATTGATCTCAGTTCAGCACCCTTATCTCTACACAAATTCCAGCTCCAAGCAGATCCTACCAGTTCTTAATCTCATTCCCAGGCAGGATGCCAGCTGCTCCTCTCTTGTCTCTGGTTATAATCCAAGAAAGACGAGATGTGAGAAGTATCCAAACCTCTTAACTTCTCAGGCACACAGCATGCCCCCTGCCTTCTTCCTTCCCGTGGCCTAACGGAGCCCTTCCATCCCTTCCTCAGTTCAGGCTTCCAGGACTGCACTTTCTCACACGGTCACTACTCTGGGTTGGGCCGTCGGCACCTTCCATGAGCGTGAGCTGTGGACGCGGGAGCTGCACAGCTGGAGACAGTGGCAGTTGGGGAGTTCAGAGAAACAGAGCGAGAGGAAGGACGGGGAGGAGGGGATGGTTCGCGGGGGACCTTGGAGGAAGGGGCGTGGTGAGGAGGGCAGGCCGAGCGGAAGCCTCTCACGTGTCCTGTCTGTGACACTTGTCTGTCTTCTCGCACCCTGTAGATATTCCCGCTCATTTCGCAGTCCCGCTGGCTGGTGAAGAGTGGAGAGCTGACTGCTCTGGAGTTCAGCGTCTCCCCCGGGCTGCGAAGGAAGCTGAACACACGTCCGGTCCACCTGCACCTCTTCAACGACCGTCTGCTGCTGTCTCGGCCCCGAGAGTCAGTGGCTGGAACGGGAGGCGGGAGCTCAGGCGGGAAGTGGGATGAGGCGAGAGGGAAGGGCCTGAGAGGGATGGAGAGGGGCTGTGTTCCTAGAGGAACCCGGCTCAGGGGCTCACCCATGGGTTCAGGTCACGGCCCAGAGAAGAGGGAGAGATCCAAAGCGAGAGATTTACGTCACGAGAGCACACGGCAACCCGTGCCATGTTAAGGACACAGAGCAAAGTGCGGCCCGTCAGCTTGTCGCAGGCTCTGTCGGTCCACAGCGGCTTCTCTGGGCCAGTCTCAGCCTCCCAGCTCAAGGTCACTGGCCGATTCCAGACCTGGCTCTCTGGGCCTCAGGGCCGGAGAAGTGTGTCTCGGTTCTGTCTCTGCAGTTCCGTAAAGTGCTGAAGTATCCCTGGCACTAGACGTGTGGTTTGCCAAGCTGGTGACAAATCCCTGGGGACCCTGGAGCTTCAGGGCTAGTGAGCACCATCACATGATTTTTCTGAGACTTTCTAGATGCTAAAGACGGAGCTTTGGGCCCAAAGACAGGAGGGGAGGCGAAGCAGGACAACTGTAGGATCGGGATGAAGGGCCTTCTGTCTTGCAGGGGCAGCCGCTTCCTGGTGTTTGACCACGCTCCCTTCTCCTCCGTCCGCGGGGAAAAGTGCGAAATGAAGCTACACGGACCTCACAAAAACCTCTTCCGCCTCTTCCTGCTGCACAACACGCAGGGCACCCAGGCCGAGTTCCTCTTCCGCACGGAGACTCAGTGAGACGGGGCCGGGCGGGGGGCCGGGAAGGACGGGGACCAAGGCAGGCAGAGTGATCGGGAAATAGCCACAGCACTGTTTAGTTAGTCCAGCGGGGCCGGGGAGCATCCATAGAGAAACCCAAACTCCCAGAGCTAACAGCCCCAGGAGATCCGGGTGGTGAGGGGACGGAGTCGCTGCCACGGCTTAGTATCTGTCGTACACCCTCTAGTCAAGAAGGACAGAGTCTGTGAGGCACCACAGAGGAGGCAGCTGGTGCGGGGTAACTAAAGAATTGGAATTACTGACACCCACGAGTGAATGCCCGCTGTATAAGTCAGAAGTTCCTTGAGCCCAGGGCTGGTGGGCACGTATGTGCCTAAGACAAGCTCGGGGTGCCTTCGTCTTTCCCAGCTCCCGCCTTCCAACCCAGCCCTCTCCTGGGCAGAAATCTACAGTGTCGAGAACTTTGTTTTGCTCACCTTTTTAATAATAATAATAATAATAATAATAATAATAATAATAATAATAAAGAATGCATTTACAGGTATATATATTTCAAAGAGTATTTAGAAATACCTGTAAAATCTGGTACACAGTGCCTATAATAATGAAGAGCTATAAGACTATAGCTGTTATCGATGCTATAAAAGATATAAGAAATCTTTTCTTTAAAAAGTTTGACATGCTACCTAAAAATCTGAGGATCCTTATGTGATAGACAATTTTTAGTTTCGCCCCTTGGAAGTCACTTCAGGGTGGGATCAGTAATGACTGTCTTATGGACGAAAGGGGGTGGTATGAAAAATGTCACCTAAGTGCAGTAATCAGAAACAGCCTCCTGTTCTTTGTTTAGTGCTTGGGGCAGCATCTTTCTGGGACAGGAATAGTGTCAGCTCTCAATGACAGTTACAGCTTCTCAGTTAGAAGCAGAGGCTAAGATAATGCAAAACCTTTAGATAACTATAAAATTAGGCTTGATTTATGTTACGTGACCAAAAAAAATTAGAATTATCTCCCTGACCTAATTATGATTACAGAATAATTTTCATCTCTGAGACATTTAGTAGGAAGGAAGTGGGCAGAGGAGTGTCAAGAATTACGCAGAGTCTAAACTGCGATGAACATTTGGCTTAGTACGGTTAGTTCCCCAAATGGAAAATGGACCTGTTTGTAATTGACAGTTGACTTTATGCCACCACTTGAAAGATCTGAGATGCCACTAACAAGATGACCTTAAAAAGAAAAGGGGAAAAATGAAGGGTGACAAGACACATTAACAGTCCAAGATCCTGTCGTATTTCCAACCAAGCAGAGTCCCATCGACATGTGTCCTAGATATTGTTGAACCAGACGTGTCTTGTCACAGTGTCTTCCTTCCCCACCTCTGCCCCTTGGCCTACATATCCACCCCCGCCCCCCGCCTCCCACCCCTGGCAGTCAAGGAGTGACCCTGCTTTGTCTCCCAGGAGCGAGAAGCTCCGATGGATCTCAGCCCTGGCCATGCCGCGCGAGGAGCTGGACCTTCTGGAGTGCTGCGGTGAGTGAGGGAGGGCAGACGGCAGGGCTGAGGGCTGGGGGACAGCCCGGGGGCGTCCTCTTACCGCTTCTGTCTGGAAGTCCAGGTGGGAGACTGGCCGTGGGGCCCGAGCACCTGAGTTGCATCCGCTCACGACTTCCCGTTCCCGTGGCACTCCCCGTCTGCTCCTACCTTGGACAATAGTTTGGTCTTTTTCAATGGTTTCCTCCTTAAGTGTAGCCTGCTGTTATTTTGCCTAGACTTTCCGTACATGAAGGCCTCAGGAAATGGGAGAAAGTAGGGCTGGAGTGGGAGTCACAGCAGGACAGCGACACGGTGGATCTGTCTTAGGCACACCCACTCCTAGAGCCCAGGCTTCCGGGTGCTCCTGCATAGCCACAGACACCCACACTTTGTGAATGTGTCTGCGTCCGTGCTCCTTGTCTTAGGATTTATGGGTCACCTATAAGCCTCACTGTCCTCCAGCAAGGATACCCTAGTTCGTATCTAGAACGAAAATGAATTCAGAGGAGACTGGCCTCTGATGACTCGAAAGCACAAACAAAAGCGAGGAAGCTTGGCAGAGGAGGGGGAGCCAGGCTGGAAGCTGAGTGAGCTTGTTCCCGGAGGGGTCCGTCTGCCGGGCATCAGCTCCCGGGGTGGTGAGGGAGGCAAGCTCATTCCTCCTCCCTCCTCCTCTGGCCTTGTGAATGGCAGAGGAGGACGAGCGTTGTGAAAGTGCGGATGATGAAGCGGGGTTCCGTCTGTTTTCCGAGGAAGCCGTTGGGCGGTTAAGGTAAGGCAGCCCGTGGTCAGGAGGGCTCTGAGGCTCTTTAATCCCAGCTTTGAAACTGTGGGAATTTCCTGAGTCACAGAAGCATAGAAATATAGGAAATGCAGAATTTCCTCAATCTTCTGGATCAACCCAGTCATTCAGAGATGAGAGACTGAAGCTGAAAGGGGTTAAATGCCTTCTTAGCTCATACCTGGACCCTACTGGCTAGGTCTCTCCTAGTCCCACCCCTGGTGCTGTGAAGAACAAGGAATGAGTCACAGATGCAGATGTCGCAACTTAATTGAAGAGCCAGAACATTTATGCAAAGCATTAGATAGGGGCCAATGGTTTGGACTGCACTGTCAGTTTTAAAGGAGTTGAGACTCCACTGAGGCCTGAAGACTCAGAGAGGGGCTCAGAGGGAAGATGGGCCTTGTGTATGTGTAATAGTGAGTCATTACATGTGGTCACAACATAGTTTTCGATTCATCTTTCTCGGGGAAAAAGATTCGTTTCAGTGCTGGTATTTCTGTGTCCTCATCAACCATTTTGTTCCCCGGTGGAAGATGAAGACTTCCGGTTGTCTCTCTTGTCTGCAACTTTCAAAAGCCCAAACTCCCTCTATCCCAAGTCCTCTGCGCTTCCCCCTGCAGTTTCTTCTCTGTGTCCCAGCCACTTACTTGCCTTTCTTAACTTCTGTTCACACTCTTCTCTTCCCAAGACTCCCCTCAAGTGCAGTGCCTTCGAGCCTACAAACCCCGAGAGAACGACGAGCTGGCTCTGGAGAAGGCGGACGTGGTGATGGTGACTCAGCAAAGCAGCGATGGTAAGAGGGAGACTCTACGAGGAGCAGGCGTTGGGGGTGAGGGGACATGGCAGGTGGCTGATGGCTGCTGTCCCAGGGCTGCTGTAACAGAGCACCATGAGCTGGGTGGCTTAAAGCAGTAGAA
Organism: Macroglossus sobrinus; assembly: GCA_004027375.1. NCBI lineage: Eukaryota > Metazoa > Chordata > Mammalia > Chiroptera > Pteropodidae > Macroglossus > Macroglossus sobrinus. Next base: position 41,891 of record PVKZ01005741.1, read on the forward strand.
ATGTATTCTCACGGTTTTAGGGGCCAGGAATCCAAAATCAAAGTGTCGGCAGGGCCATGCTTCCTCCGAAGCTCTTAGGGAGGTCCCTTCTGCCTCTTCCAGCTTCTGGTAGCTCCAGGTGTGACTTGACTTGGGGCAGCATCACTCTAGTCTCTACCTGTCTTCCGTGTGTGTGTGTGTGTGTGTGTGTGTGTGTCTCCAGAGTTCTTTTTTTTTTTTTATAAGGATGCTATCTATATTGGATGAGTGGCCCGTTGTTCTCAAGTGTGACTTCATCTTAACTTTACTGATTACATCACAGTAACCCTATTCCCAAACGAGGCCATTGAGGTTAGCCCTCCGTATATTTTGGGAGAACACAGTTCAGCTCTAAGAGCGGAGGCCGCTCAGGAGCAGGCAGTTGCAGACCCCGCTGGACCTGGAACAGCCAGGGTTGGTGTGACGGAGGCTGGGTTTCCCACGCCGAGGGCTCTGCAGTCCCTTCAGCCTTACAGTCCTGGGAAGGCGGTCCGGGGAAACTGCTGTGAGTGTGTCTGAGGTGATTCTTCTCCCCACCCACCCTGCGCCCTAGGCTGGCTGGAGGGCGTGAGGCTCTCGGATGGCGAGCGAGGCTGGTTCCCGGTGCAGCAGGTGGAGTTCATCTCCAACGCAGAGGTTCGTGCACAGAACCTGAAGGAAGCCCAGCGAGTGAAGACGGCCAAGCTCCAGCTGGTGGAACGGCAGACCTAGCCCTTTCCTGGGAGGAGTCCCCTGAGCGTAAGGACGGGGTGTCCTTGGAGAGGTCTGGCCCCGTAACTCTGCAACAGAGGCCTTCCGTGGACCAAGAACTAGACCTCGGGAGAGCCCCAGGACCGAAGCCAGCTACCGGATGCTGTCCCAGCCCTTGCTATCGTGTTTGCATTTGGTTGGGGGCGTTGAGGGACTTTGCACTGGCTCTGGAAACATTTTCTCATATGAAAAGGGACTCTGGAGCCCACACCGAGGAACTTGACGTCTGCTGCCATACAGTCCTTGAACGCTCTCTGCTTCGGAGCGCAGATTCGGACGGAGCTAGCCGGTCTCCATCGTGGCCATGGGTTAAGCAGAACCTGACTTCCACGGCAAGGAGATGTCCAAGAGAGAGTGATAGACGCATCTGATGGGAGGGTCGGCCTGGTGACCTCTAAGTAGCTTCCCGCCCCAAAGGTTTTCCGTAATCATTGGTACGAGGTCAGTGCATGCATCCCCGGGATCCGTTAGTGGCAATGTAAGGGTCACATGCTCTCACTCTAATAAACTTAGCACTTCTCCGAGTGTTTTCTCCTCAGACTTTTAAGCACTGAACAAGTCCAGAACACGGAGTTCCATGAGGCTGTTCAGGTGTTCGATTTAGGTGCACGAAAGACCAAGACGGCCCCTAGGTTATGGTGGCCGTCGACTCTCGCTTTATGACTTCCAAGAGTTTGGGCAGTTTGCTCGTTAGGGCATCAGAGGTTGTCTACGAAATTAGAAGGGATTGGTGGGTCATGAAAATTCCATTCAAACTTTCTTTTTTACTGAACGCATAAATTAAGGTACAGGCTAGTTTGGGTGGATCCTACCTGGAATCTTACCCGGACCATTCACGATTTCATGTTCAGACTTGGGTTATTGTGAACGTATCTTCCCAGCTGTTTCGTCCTCTTTGTGAAAAGCGGTGTAATGGAAAGAGTCATAGGACCCAAGTCAGGGGACACAGCACCCCAGTTAGCACACTGGCACGACTCAGCCTGCCCATGGCTCAGTTTCCTTAAGGATAAAATGCAAGATCGAGCCACGTAACCGCCAGAGTCCTATCCAGCTCAACAGAGTGTGATCGTCACTTGTTGCATCATTTTTCACGTAGAGCCCTCCTGCAGCAACAGTGCGGCCATCCGCTGAGCTGGATCATTATAGCATCCCCGGGCCATTCTGTTTTATCTTTAGGGGGGCTCAAAAGTAAATTGCATTGCAGCTTTCTACGAAAGTACGAATAATAATACTACAGACTGCCCTACATCCAGTGAATGGTGAGAGGACGTGACAGTATCACTTTTGGTAACACCGTTTTCAGTTAATCCTAACACGTAAGTTGGCTTGCTTAATTCATGTATTTTATTTTTTTATTTACACCTACAGCACCTGGTTGTCCTAGGTGGTCTCCTATCTAAGTACCAGCCAGGCCCGACCCTGCTTAGCTTCCGAGATCAGACAGGATCGGGCTTGTTCAGGGTACCATGGCCATAGACCATGGACCGTGGCTCCACTGGGGCACGAACCCAGGACCTTCTGTGTGTAAAGCAGACGTACAGAGTGCAACACTATGGAACCACATCCGGCTTGCTTAATTTTTGGAACAGTTCTCACTATCATAATTAAGATGCGGCTAATGTTAATTTATTCTAAATTGGTTGACACTACTAAACAATCTAACATGAGATGGTTTTGGAGAAGTTCCTTTGAGGTTTTTCACCATTTTCATAAAGCCAGCTTTTTATTATTAATATATGATACATTGATATGGGTATATTACATGTAAACTAGCAACTGGTTTTTCTTAATAGGAATACCAATAATTATAATCCAAATTTATCTATTCAAGCCAGTTTTTAAATGCTGACCATATGGCTGAAACAGAGCCATTTCTAACCTTATATTTTTTAGGAAATTTTCCCAGAGAGGTAAAATAACTTCTGAATGATAGAAGTGCAAATAATTATTTTGGTTGAATGACTGCTCTTTTGCTTGAAGTTGCCGAGGCTTTCTGAGTACCTCTGAAGCTGACTTCTGTAAGGCTAAAATTGTCTTAAGAGATTTAATATGCCCGTCTGATCTCAGAAGCTAAGCAGGGTTGGGCCTGGTTAGTACTTGGATGGGAGACCTCCTAGGAAGACCAGGTGCTGTAGGCGTAAAAAATAAAAAATAAGGGACTGTAAGCTGACAAGCCCTTTGCAATCTGTGAGATCAACCAAGGTTTGCCTCACCAAAAACAAAAACAAACAAACAAAAAGATATTTAAGATGTATTCATTTAATTGGATTATTCTCACCTAATCAGGGAAATCAAAAGATAATTGGCTGTCTTTAGGTCCTTGGTTTTAAAGACAAAAACCAAAAATCAAACAAATAAAACCTAGATGTGAGTAATCTCTCCTCAGCTGAATTACTAAATTTTCTATACTTTGGGTTTCAGATCATTGGGTACAGGACCACTTATTGTCCCTTCGTTCTGTAGGTTTCTAGAATTTGACTCAATTTTAAAATTTCATCCTGACTAACATTGTTTTAGAAACACAGTAACTTCTTATGAGGTTTCATTAAAAAACCATTAACACTTTTTGGACAAAACTGCATTTGAGGCATATACATACAGATATATAGGATTTTGTTGGTATTTTAGACAAAATTATGCATAGGGTTAGCAGCTTCAGGAGATGTCAACAACAGCCCTAGAGACCCTTTTCTGAGATGTGACATGCTCTGAGCTTAAAATCCGATTATCTTTGCGCCTTTGACATTGAATTTTTATCACTTGTACCTACTCACACAGCTTAGGAAACTGTTCCTTAGAGTTTATTTTCACCATCCACTTTTCACTTAGAGTGAGCTATGATCTTGCGCTTTTTGCTGTGCACGGCGTGCTCCCTCGCTGTCATTTAACGTGACTGCCGTAAGATCAGCCTACGTGTTAGTATCTCGAAGGCTTGGCCTTTGAGATATACGTATTTCCCCTAATTTCATTTTCCATCTCTTAAACAACTTCTATGTCCATGATAAAAGACAAAGTGTATTTTGGTCCTACTATGACTGATCTTTTTTTTAATTGGCCTTTGGCAGAGAAGTTGTTAAAAAGTCTGAAAAATCTGAAGAAATTAAATTCACTGCCCTCCCCCTCTTTCTGGACCCATTTCCTTCTGGACCCCGTGTTGCTCTACCCATAACAGTCTGCGCTTTGAATGAGACCACATTGGAAATCCAGTATTTTGAAACAGTGGCCCTCCATAGACACGAACGTTCCTCACCCACCCCAGACAGGACACTGAGTTTTGAGCACATTTGTACGTGGTTTTCCGTCCTCCACACGAATACCTTGGTGGTGGCAATGTGGCTGTATCACTAGCGCAGGTCAGTGACCCTGGAGCCACAATTGCTATGAACATGAGTCGGGAGATGCCTGTTGTTTAATGTGCTCTTGTAACTCTTCAGCTGTGCGGAGGGGCCGAAGGTTACAAGTGAATGAGCTAAGGAGAAACCGATTGCCAAACTCAGTCGTGATTCAAATGGACCCAGAACATTCTCTCTGCCTTATACTTTTCGACCCACTTCTTCCCATCCGCCCATTGTAGATGACAGTTACATTGCAGAGATTTCTCTAGCCTCTTCCTGGGAAGAGGCTCAGGCAAAGCATCCATTCAGTCTGCAGAATCCCCTCAGGACATTGCACAAAACGAGGCTGCGGTCCCCAGGAAGACACAGAGAGTGCGGGTGAGTGGACGCTTCCATGTTTGTTCTTTCTGGGTGGGGCGGACAGGGCAAGTGTGGAGAAGGAGCTGGGTCAGAGCTGGGTCTTGTGCCGGAAACTTTCTCCATGCCCAAGAGGGCGCTCCCAGGGAGTGACTGCTGGGCCTGCTGCTTGGAGAGTGAGTCACCGGCCTGAGGGCAGAGCCCGCTGAGGGAGAGGCTAGGTCTGGCCCTGGAGTTCCCTAGGAGCAACAGAGCAGATAAGGAATTTCCTGGCAGTTATGCCCTGTTTCAGAGAGGCAATTACCTGGGAACAGTGCGGCTGGAAACTCAGGAGAGTGGAAGCGGGTCTGTTTGCTGCACTGAGATTGGGGTTTCAACTCTGCTCCCGGACCAGGGGCCGCCAGGGAGAAAGCTCAGACTTTTCCGGAAAGGGTAGCGGAGAGTGACAGACTGTGGGATGGAGGAGTCCACAAGTCTAGCACGAGAGAGAGACTTGCTCAAACACTGGAGAGGGGAGAGGGAGGGAGGAAGGAGAGGGAGAGGGGTTAGGGAAGGAGGGAGAGAGGTGGCCATTTAGCTTTAGGGGAGGAGAGGACTAAAGGATCTTGACGAGAAGGTGAAATCTATGCAGAGAGGACTAGGCTTACTCCTTGACACAAAATAATACTGGCATTAACAGAATCAGTCAGTCAGGTTGAGAAAAATCAGGAGGCAGAGAATGAATGGGCACTTGGATGGGACAAATCCAGCCAGTTCGAGTGTTTTCTTACTGAGATCAGCTTGCGCTGGGGGGTTGGAGTTGACAGAACCCTAAGGAT
>PVKZ01005742.1:0-47134 GCA_004027375.1 Macroglossus sobrinus
CAAACAGAGACTCATGGACATGGACTATAGACTAGTGGTTACCAGAGGGTAGGGTGTGGGGGAAGAGGGGGTAGGTAGATGGTTAAAGAGGGTCAAATATAGGGAGGTAGGGGGAGATTGAATTAGGTAAAGGGGATCAAATATGTGGCAGCTGAAGGAAACTGGACTTTGAGTGGTAAATATACAGATGTCAAATGACAATGTACACCTGAAAATATATAATTGTATTAACCAGTGTTACCCCAATAAACTTAATTTTTATAAAACAAATCTCCACTTAACATAATATGAGCTCAATATGGCAATATGGAAGTCAGAGATCAATTCTCACACAGTTGCCATGGGAGATCCTGTGGTTCTATTTCTAATTTCTTCAGCCTAAACTTCTGCTTTCACATTCTACTTTTACTCTGATTTGGGTGCCACGTGTTCACAGGGTGTTCTCTGTGAGGTGCTCTTCACCCAGATTCCCAAACTCAATATAGCACAAAATTACCTCTGAGATCTGTTTTTTTTTTCCCCAACAATAATTTTGCTCTGCTAATCTACTCATTCCCCTTCCCCTCTGAAATTCTACAAAAGAAAAGGTGGCGGGGGAGGCAAAGAAAGACATCAACCTCTGATAGCTTCTCTCTCTTTCTCTATCTCCTTTTCCTATTTAGAAAGAATCCTCCTTCCCTCAGTAATGAGATCTCCCTCTCTATAATAATAACTTTCTCTTTCTTTTGTGTTTTCTAGGAACATTTAGATATATTCTCATCCTCACATTGCTTGGTGACAAAGGCTGATAATGTGACCTGCATTCTTGAAGGGTGCAGGAAAACATGACTGACAAAAAGAATAAAAATGTTTAACATATATGCCAAATGGACTCATTATAAAAGATACTAAATTAATAATTTCTCATTTAAATATTTGTAAATGTCTTACAATTTTTTATATATTAGAACTATGCTCTCTCACTGTCTTTCAACAGATGGTGTAAATGTGCCTTTAGATGCTACAGAATTCAGACTTTCCATTAGTAGCAGGTTGATAGCAAGGATCATAATAAATCACCAAGAATGAAATCGATGTGTGTTAACCATCTTATAGCATTTCAGATTCTGTTTCTTGCCACATTGTCTACACACACACACACACACACACACACACACACACACACACACAAACTGTGTATCACTGTTTTACCAAGAAAACAGAATTTTTGGAGTTGTACACTTATTATCGAACTTTTAGATTGTTTATATCTCTAAGATCTTTTTTCCTCCTGACATCTTGGCTATTTCCACTTTTATCACCTATCCCTGTGCCTGAAATCTACTACAACCTCCCTTAACCCCACAATAAGATTGCACTCAGTGAATTTAACTTTGTTGCTATGTCATCTACCCACAACATCATATGATGTAGAAATATACTAAGGGATTCATCCTGATGTGTAAGTAGGAATGTTCTTAAAGCCTTTCTTGTTATATTGTAGTCTTTCTTTGGGAGAAATTACTTTCAGATGATAGTTCAGGAAGAATGATTGACCCTTTTAAACTATTAGTCAATTTTTATCCCATGGAGCATGATTGTATCACTCTTTATTTTTTCTCCATACACTCACTGCCTGCCAGAAAGACATTTTGGTTTATCCAGAGCAAGTGGCATGACCATACTATATCTCAATACTGGCTGCAGGAGATGTTCCTCATCTTGTTTCAACTTCTTAAAAATACTTGTAGTTCATCTTTTCCTGTTTTATATCTTTGTGATACCTTTAATAGTTTTTGTAAAAGATAAGGACATAAATAGATGCACTGAGGCAAAGAGCACCATAGTTTGTTATTTCAAAGCTTTTGATTTCTGCAGAACTACTCTACCCAATATGTGGTAAACTAGTAACAATGGACTAGTAGCTCTGAACTTCTTTTAAATTTCTGCTGTCTTATTCAGTTTAGGAATAGAAAACTCCAGGCAAGGACAGTACTAAGTCTAATGACTAAAACATCTAATGACTAAAACATAAGCAAGCCCTTTAAAGACCTTTTAGTCAAACATTATGAAAGGCAATGTATAGAAAGGATTATGTTTCAGGGATCCATACAAATCTTAATGCCTGCTAATTACAAAAGGTGAATGGGATGGGGTGGTTGGATGAAGAATCATGATGTATTAACAAGTCATAACCATACACTTGTTTTCTTGATTATCTATTTGGGGAATTTCATTCACATGCTGGATATGGCATTACAGTATGACAGAACACACTCAGTCTCTTATTCTTTGATGGCCACTAGATGTAATCGTTTAAATATTTGAACTTCACTTTATTGTAAGTTATTCAAGTATGGTCTTAGTGGGGGTGGGGGAGAGGGTGGATACATAAAGTTGTAAGTGTGTGCTTATCTATGGGCCTGACTGGGTAGACAGCATAGAACTTTGTTTATAATTACTGTATGATAATTTTTTACTATCTAGCTAGCTATAAGTGCAAAATGCATTACTTATATTATTTGTGGTAGTCCCTGATGTGCTTTGTTAGCCTCAGTAATTAGCAAAGTACCAGAAAGTTACACATTGAGTCACCTGTGTAATAGGTGAGCATTCAGCTATGCTGTCAAACCAATTTTCTTAAATTCTGCCAGTCTGATTTTAACAGGTGTAATGTACAGGATACCAATCAGAGTACATGATATTACTTTTAAACTAGCTAATACTTTCATCATAACTTTATCATTTTATCACTAATGACTAAAACATAAGCAAGCCCTTTAAAGGGGTTTATGTTTTTCTTTAATTGTCTTACCTAGGGTTTTTATCGTATCTCAATTTATGAGGTCAGCAATATGTAGGAAAATAATTTTGTATAAAGATGAATGACAGTTATTGGTCACATTTTGTGCTTAATTCTAGCATGCCAATCATGCTGATTCACAGTGACATAGGCCCTTAGGGTCCATAAAAATAGTCTGGCATTGGAAAAATCATTATTTGAAAAATTAAAAACAGAACATAGCATTTATTAGTTCTGTGCAACTTTAGAATTCCAACAGCACTGGTAACTAAAGTTCTGTTGTTGCATCTGCTGAATTACTTTTGGAATTTGCATGAGTTACAAGAAAAAAAGTGTTAAGTAGACTTTATTTAAATAAAAAAAACGTTGTCCCTCAAACGACATTATCAAGGAAGTGAAAAGTATCATTCATAAAATGAGAGAAAATTTTTGTAAATCATGTACTGGATAAAGTTTTTATATCTAGAAACTGGTATGTGTGTGTGTTTGTGTGTGGTTATATGTGTTCTTACAACTGAAAAACAAAAAGATAATCTGAATAAAAATTGTGCAAAGGACATGCATACTTAAAAATTAAATATAGTATTGTAACATGACTCCTAAATTCCACTTTTAGGTATGTACACAAAATAACTGAAAAGCACTCATTGCAACATTATTCACAATAGGCAAAGGTGAAAAAACCCCAAGTGTCCATTCATAGATGAAAGAATAGATAAATGTGGTATGTACATATGATGAAATATTATTCAGCTCTAAAAGAAAAGAAGTCCTGATACATGCTATAACACAGATAAATATTGAAAATATTATGCTATGTGTAATAAGCCAGACACAAAAGGATAATGATTATATGATTATACTTATATAAATATCTAGAAAGGAAAAAAATCATATAATCAGAAAGTAGATTAGAGATTACCAGGGGTTGGATGGAGGGGGAATCAGAATTATTTGATAAAAGTTACATGATTTATATTTAAGGTGAAGAAAAAAGTTTTAGAAATAGTGATGATAGATATGCTACATTCTGAATATAATTAATGCAAATGAATTGTACATAAAAATGGGTAAAATGAAAAGTTTTATGTTATATATAATTTATTATAGTAAAAATAGGATGTGTATAAAACTCTGTACATTTTCGTGTAACAATTCACAACCTCTTTCCTACCATGATTACCTTAATCTTGATTTTTCCTTCCACTGACCTAGAATGGAAGAGCTAGCTAGTGTTCTAAAAGAGCTAGCTTTCAAACAAATTGTGTTTATTAAGTAATAATGAATTACCTATTCTTATTAAGATTTTAAATTACTCAACAGAGCTTCTGTAGATGGTAAAGGAGCAGTTACACTCCTCACCAAGTTTCTGTAATTTTGGCTAAAATACCTCACTTTTTCATATACCTGCATGGCCTTTATGTGGGGAAATAGGTGATTGATTTCTACTTGAGCTTTTCAAATAATGACTTTATTTCTTTCTTCTAGTATTCTTAGGGGTCTAAGTTTCTAAGGTTCCAGGGTGGGAAGCCACTAGTAAATGCAAGGAGCACTTGAATAGGAGCCAGAAACAATATATGCAGATTAAAACTCTGTCACAACCAATATGGGCTTAACACATCTATTAAATATAATATTGATTTTGACTTACAACCCAAGATATAAACATTTTCATATTAAACATACTAAATAAAGTGATTCATAAAATCTAAAATAAAAAGATGTTCCAAAGTGTACCAGGCAAAAATAAACAATAAGAAGTCAAGGGTTTAATACCCAATATCAAATAAAGTATAAATTGAGCCCAAAAGCATTATAATGGGAAAGAACCACACTCTTTAGTTCTAAAAATTAAAGTCACAAGGTATATATAATATTTATAAATAACTATGCACAAAAAAAAAAAAAACACCGCAGCAAACACAGGAGATTCAAGGGGGAAACTAAAAGATAGAAACAAACTAATATTAGGGTATTTTAAACCTTCAGTAAAGCTAGAGTAGATGAAACCAAATCAGTAAGATAGATCATATGAATACATAGCAAACTATTGTAGTGAATAATACAACTACTTAAGTTACATGGAATATTAACTTGTTATTAGTTTTGTAGTATTTAAAAATTTAAAAAAATATGCTGCTGATGTCATTACATTGGTCATATATTTTTATTAAATTTAAAAATACAGCAGCTGTATTCCATTAAAATGAATGTTGTGTACACACATACATATGTGTGTGTATGTGTGTATAGTGATATTGGCATATAGGTACCTGGACAAGGGCTCTAGCAGGTATTATATAAGTGAGCCAAAGATGGCCTGTGCACCTTGCTCTATGTTAACTTCCTCACAGTAGGCAAATATCCTTAACTCACAAGCCGTTCGGCACCAAACTTAAATATTTACACATCTGATTTTTAAAATATAGCACAAATAACCAGATATTTTAGCCATTTAGAGCTTTCTTGTTTTGCACATCTCTACAAAACTACACCCCACCTCTGCTATATATAGATAAGATAAAACCTCAGCTGTGAAAGACCTTAAATCACTGCTGCTTTTCTTAGTTCTCTGATCCAGAGACTTCCCACAACGCTGCTGACTCACAGACCTCTATGATTTCCCTCTGGTAGGAGTAGCCTTGCCCTTTTCCCTTCCTGGGGGAGCCCTGCAGTTGCCTCTGGAAGCTCTCATGCTGTGAGGGACCTCCTCTTGAGTTCAACCTATGAAATTGCCGCCCAAATAAATCACTACAATGTAGAAAAGGGGTAGTCACAAAATATGGATTGCTTTTGATCTGTGATGTAAGTGTTCTAATAGATCATGACTTAGACCAATGCTTCCAAAAGTGTGCTTCCTATATTTTTCCAAGTTGTAGTGGAGCCTATTATCTACCACTCAGAAAAACCTTCAAAACTGAAGGCCAGCTAGTGGAAGTACTGCCTATTGAGATCTCACAACTGTCAGCCCTTTTGGAGAATTGTCCTTGATTGAAGAGAAGAGAGCCAAGGTCAGGACTATTTCTCAAAGGCAGACTGCATCCAATGACTGGTTGATTCAGGGACATAAAATCTTGATTTCAACACCTCAATTTAGGATTAATTTGAACAGCCTTTCTAGATTCAGAGCTTCACATGGGGTCAGCTATGATCTTTTTGTGTGTGTGTGATTGAATCACAGCCCACCTTCTGGTTAATCCTGCTTCATTCTCTTCCACTGCAGGTGTTGCTTCTGAATGCATGCCTTAATAAACTCTCTGGAAACTAATCTCCTTTTCAATTATGAGCCCCGACATTGAACTGTTAGTTAAGATAATTCTGAGTGATATACAAGTAAGTATTTTTAATTAAATTTTATTATTTATCACTGCCTTACAGTTATAGTTTATTTAAAATAGTATTGTTTACTGGATAACAGCTCCGACCTGAAGCCAGACTGCGTACATTCAAACTCAGTTTTACTACTTAATATCTGATTAAACAAATTGCTTAAATTTATGAGCCTCAATTTCACTATCTTTGAAATTAAGATTATAATAATACCTACTGCAAACAATCCCATGAGGATGAAATCAATATTTTTATGATGCTTAGAACAGTATCTAACATATATGGTCAATATAAATGTTTAGTAAATAAAACAAACAAAATATTGTTAGCTGCTAATGTATGTATGAAATCATCAGGTGATGAAGGTGACATTTTCTAACTAAGATCTTTATGGAATGGACGTGGATAGTATTTAATTAAGGAACACTATAGCCAGTGTACAATTCAAGGGCATTATTTATATTAGAAGTGTAATTTCTAGAATCATTATTCGTGTTAATTAAATGTGAAAGTTAAATTTTACTTTTTAATTGTTTATTCAATTAGTTGTTAGACTTCTAGAGAAGAGCACTATGTATGAAATACTTCAGGTATAGCAATAGTAAGGTCACATTCAGTATCTCCATCAACTATTGCTAAAATATGTTGAGAAACAAACCCACCTTAAAATGCTGTGATTTAGAACAAGAAGACTTTACAATAAAGCATATGTGTGGGTCTGCTGGGGTTTAGATAATTGAAATTAGATTTTTGGGTTGTATCTTAGACTCCACACAAATAAAAAGCTTTACCATCACCCACTCTGAACAAGCAAGTTGACATCCAATCTATAGAATGGGTTAGTTTCATATTTTTCTAGTTTCATATTAGGAAAAGATGATTGCATTTTATTTTAAAAAATCCATTCTCAGATTTTTCTCTTTTGTCCGGGCACAACTCATGACTTTTTTTTGCTGTTTATTCTTCCTGAATTGTAGCTAAACTGGATGTCTTTTCTATAACAATTGGGCAGGTACTGGGTCCCCTGTCTCCTTGATAGAAGTAGACAAAGTCATTATTGAGTTGCATTTATCATTTTTACATTAAATTTATTGGGGCAACATTGGTTAATAAAATTACATAGGTTTCAGGTGTACAATAATATGCCATATGTATATTGCTTTGTGTGTTCACCACACAAAGTTATTTTTTTTTCCATCAACATATATTTGGCCCCTTTAGCCTTATCTACCTCTCACTTCTTCTCTTTTTGTCTGGTAACCACTAAACTGTTGTCTGTGTCTATGAGCATTTTTTGTCTTTGTCATTTGTAGCTTTCAGTTTTATATCCCAAATATGAGTGAAATCAGATGATTCTCAACTTTTTCTCTCTGACTTATTTCACCTAGCATGATAATCTCAAGATCCATCTATGTTGTTGCAAATGGAAGTATTTCACCTTTTTTATGGCTGAGTAGTATTGTATGTATGTACCATACCCTCTTTATACAGTCATCTATCGAAGAACATTTTGATTGTTTCTATATCTTGGCCACTGTGAGTAATACTGCAGTGAACATCGTGGTGCATACATCTTCACAGATAAATATTTTCAAATTTTTTAGGGTAGTATCCAGAAGAGGGATTGATGAATCATATGGCAATTCTATTTTTAATTTTTTGGAAGAACTTCCATACTGTTCTCCATAGTGGCTATACCAATTTACATTCTTGCCAGCAGTGTATGAGGGTTCCTTTTCCCCCACAATCTCTCCAGCACTTGTTATTACTTGTCCTGTTGATGGTAGCCTTTCTAACAGGTATGAGGTGGTATATCATTATGGTTTTGATTTTCATGTCCCTAATAGCTAGTGAAGTTGAGCATCTTTTCATATGTCTGTTGGCTGTTTGTATGTCTTCTTGGGAGAAGTTTCTCTTCAGGTCCTCTGCTCATTTTTTAATTGGATTTTTTTTTATTGTTGAGTTGTATGAGTTCTTTATATATTTTGGATATTAGTTCTTTATCCGGAGATGTTTGCAAATATTTTATCCCATTCAGGTGGTTGCCTCTGCCTTGTTGATGGTTCCTTTTGCTGTGCAGAAGGAAGCTTTTTAGTTTGATATAGTCCCATTCATTTATTTTTGCTTTTACTTCCCTTGCCTTTGACATCAAATACATCAAATTCTCTCTAAATCCAAGGTCCATGAGTTTAGTACCTATGTATTCTTCTTTACAACAATTTATTGTTTAAGTTCTTATATTCATGTTTTTGATACATTTTGAATTAATTTTGGTGTGTGGTGACAACAGTTTATTTTCATGCAAGCATGTGGCTTTTCAATTTTCCCAGCACTATTTATTGAAGAGATTTTTTTCCTTTATTGTATATTTCTGGCTCATTTGTCAAAAAATATTTGCCCATATATGTGGGGGTTTATTTCTGGGCTATCATTTCTGTTTCATTGGTCTGTGTGTCTGTTTTTCTACCAACACCATGCTGTTTTGATTATTGTTGCTTTGTAGTACAACTTGAAGTCAGGCAGAGTGATAGATACCTCAGCCTTGTTCCTTTTTTCAGAATTGCTTTGGCTATCCAGAGTCTTTTGTGATAGCATACAAATCTCATGATTTTGTTTTTGTTCTATATCCTTAGAAAAATGCCTTTGGGATTTTGATGGAGATTGCATTAAATCTGTATATTGCTTTGGATAATAAGTCATTTTAACTATGTTGATTCTTCCAATCCATGAACATGGAATATCTTTCTATTTTTTGTGTCTTCTTCAATTTCTTTTAATAACATCTTATAGTGTTCATTATATAGGTCATTTATATGTTTCATTAGGTTTATTCCTAGGTATTTTATTCTTTTTGTTGCAATTGCAAAAGGAATTGCTTTTTCATTTCTTTTTCTGAAAATTCATTGTTAGTATATAGGAATACTATGGATTTTTATACATTGATTTTGTATCCTGAAATTTTACTATATTTGTTTATTCTAGTAGTGTTTTAGTGGAGTCTTTAGGGTTTTCTATATAGAGAATCATGTCATCTGAAAAAAGTGATAGTTTGACTTCTTCATTCCCTATTCGGATGCCTTTTATTTCTTTCTCTGGCCTGATTGCTCTAGCTAGGACCTCCAACACTATATTGAATAATAGTGGTGATAGCGGACAGCCTTGTCTTATTCCTGATCTTAGAGAAAAGGTTTTTGGTTTTTTACCATTAAGTATGATCTTAGTGGAAGGTTTGTCATATATAGCCTGGGCAATGTTGAAGTACTTTCCTTCTATACCCATTTTATTGTTTTTAAATCATAAATGGATGCTGTATCTTGTCAAATGTTTGTTCTGCATCTATTGATATATGATAATTTATCTTTTTGTTGTTTATGTGGTGTGTCACATTAATCAATTTGTGTGTGTTGAGCCATCTGTGTGTCCCTGGGATGAACCCCACTTGATTGTGATGTATAAACTTTTTAATGTCTTGTTGTTTTCTCTTTGCCAGTATTTTCTTTTGAATTTCTTTATCTGTGTTCATCAGAGATATCGGTCTATAGTTGTTTTTTGTTGTTGTTGTTGTTATTTTTACTAGGTTTTGGTACCAGGGAAGTGTTGGCCTCATAAAATGAGTTAGGACATATTGCCTCTTTTTCAACATTTTTGGAAAAGTTTGAGAAGAAAAGGTATTAAGTCATCTTTAAATGTTTGATAGAATTCACCAGTGATGCTATCGGGTCCTGGAATTTTACTTTTTGGGGGGTTTTTGATGATTGTTTGTTTCCTTACTGTTGATCGGTCTATTTATATTTTGCAGTTCTTTGTGATTCAGTCTAGGAAAGTTATATATTTCTAAGAAGTTGTTCATTTCTTCTAGTTTAATTACTTTGGTGGCATATGATTTTTCACAGTATTCTTATATGATACTTTGTATTTCAGTGGTATCTGTCATAACTTCTCCTTCATTTGTGATTTTATTTGTTTCTTTTCTCTTTTTTCCTTAGTGAGTCTAACCAAGGATTTGTCAATTTTATTAATCTTTTTTTTAAAAAACAGCTCTTCGTTGAATTAATTTTTTCTGTTATCTTTTTGTTCTCAATTTTATGTAAGTTTTATTATTTTCTTTCTTCTGCTGAATTAGGGTTTCATTTGTTCTTTTACTAGTATTTTAAGATCTAATGTTAGGTTGTTTATTTGGGATTTTTCTTGTTTATTGAGATAGGCCTTTATTGAAAAGAACTTTTTTCTTATTACTGCTTTTGCTGTTTCCCAAAAGTTTAGATATATTGTATTTTCATTGTCATTTGTTTCTATGTATCTCTTGATCTCTCTTTTTATTTCTTTTTTGTCTCAGTCATTCTTTAGTAGCATATTTTTTAATGTCCACATGTTTGTGGTTCCCCCCCCTTTTTTTTTTTTTGCAGTTTAACTCCAGTTTCGAAACATTGTGGTCAGAGAATATGCTTGGTATAATTTCAATCTTCTTAAATTTGTTGAGGCTAATTTTGTGTTTCAACATATGCTCTATCCTTAAGAATGTTTCATGTGCACTAGAGAAGAATGTATAATTAACTTGATGTTTTGTGATGAAAGCTCTATAAATGTTGATTATGTCCAGTTGGTCTAATATGTCATTTAAGGTTGATATTTCCTTTTTGATTTTCTGTTTGGATGTAGCTATCAGTGAGGTATTCAAGTTTTCTACTATATACTGTGTTTTTGTCAGTTTCTCCCTTTAGTTTTGTTATTAGTTGCTTTATATATTTTTGTGCTCACTGATTAGGAGCATATATATTGGTAAATGTTATTTCTTCTTGACGTATTGTCCCCTTTATCATTATGAAGACTCCATCTTTGTCTCTCATTACCTTTTTTATCTTGAAGTCTGTTTTGTCAGCTAAACCCATTTTCTCTGGATGACATTTGCTTCGAGTATTGTTTTCTACCCTTTCACTTTGAGTCTGTATTTATCCTTGTGATTGGGTTTTGATTTTTGATCCAGTCTGCTACTCTGTGCCTTTTTATTAGTGAGTTTATTCTATTTACACTTATGGTGATTATTAATATATGAGGATTTCCTATAGGCATTTTCTTTTTATTTTGAGGGGTGGATAGTTTGTGTCTTTATTGTATCTTTGCCCTTATGTTTCTGTCTGCTATTTTAGTTTGGTGGTATTCTATGATTTTCCCCTGTTTCTTCTTGTTCTATGCGATGTGCCTCAGTTCTGGATTCTGTGTGTGTGTATGTGAGATTACCACTAAGTTCATGTAAAAGAAAGTTTCTTATGTACAGTAGTCCTTTTCTTTTATTTCGTGCATTTGATTTTCATCCCCATTTGCAAATTCAGACTTTTGCTCCCTCCCTTTTCCTGCTTTTGTTGTCTTAAATTATCCCTCTTTGCGCTGTGAGTTCACTTCTGAGTTGCAGTAGCATTGTCTTCTTCCCTTTTTAAAAATGTTTTTTATCTCCTTTAACTATTATGTAATATTTAAGTTTACAATACCCCATTTTTAATAAGATTTGGGATTTTCTGTTTCTGTCTGTTTGTTAGTCATTTTACTCATAGTTTTGCATTTTTTTGTCTTTTCATTTTAGGCAGAATGACTTCCTTCATTATTTCCTATAATGCAGGCCTTGGGCTGAAAAATTTCCTTAGCTTTTGCATGTCTGAAAAGGTCTTTATTTCTCCTTCATATCTAAAGGAGAATTTTGCTGTTGTTCTTGGCTGGTAAATTTCTCTCTTTAAAGAGTTTGAATTGTTCTTGGCTGGTAAATTTCTCTCTTTAAAGAGTTTGAATATTTGATTTTATTCGCTTCTAGCTTGTAAATTTTCTGCTGAAAAGTCCGATACTAATCATATGGGTTTTCCTTTATAGGTTACCGTCTTCTTTTTTCCTGGACGCCTTAGGAATTATTTAATTGTCATTAACTTTTGATAATTTTAATATGATGTGCCTTGGAGAGGGCCTTTTTTGTTTGAGATAATTAGATGTTATTTTTTGCTTCTTGAATTCGAGGATTGAGTACTTTCCATAGATTTGGGAAATCCTCATTGACTGTTCGAATAGTCTCTCAGTTCCTTTCTCTCTCTCTTCTTTTCCTTTTATACTTATTTTGCTTTATCTGATGGATTCACATAGGTATTATAGAGTTCTTTCCTTTTTATTTCACTCGCAAGTCTCTGTTCTTCCTCTGTGTCATTTCCAGATTTCTGTCTTTGATATCCCTAATTCTTTCCTCTGTACAGTCAGCTTCATTTCCTAAGCTCACTATTTGATTTTTCATCTCTTTTATTGAGCTCTTCAGTTCCAGAATTTTTATTTGGTTATTATTTGTTTTAAAGATTTAATCTCTTCAGTAAAGTATTCCTTTTGTTTGTTGATTTTATTTCCGAGTTCTTTAAACTGCCTATCTTTGTTTTCTTGCATCTTGGTGCATTTTTTCAGATCTGCAATCGTGAATTCTCTGTCGGATAAATCAGATATTCCCATATCTTGAAGCTTATTTTCTTGAGTTCTTTCATTTTCTTTCTGAGCTGCCTTGTTACCTTTGCTGTTCATGGTATTATATAGATGTTTTCTCTGCCTAGGCATTTATGGGAATGAACTTCTTAGCAGGTTGATAAAAAGAGGTTTTCTTTTGTTTTCTAAGAGGGGGCTTTTGATGGGGAGGGGGCTTTTGATGGGAGCACAAGCCTCTTACACAGCTCAGGCTTTTGAGATCATTGCTGGATGGTGGAAAGTACCTTGTATTCCCTGGGGAAGTAGGCATCTCTTCTGTGACCAGGTTGCCTCCATCTCAGGGTTCCAACCTCCCACCCCATGGGAGAATGTGGTGGGTGATGGTGTTTTGAGCCCTGAAGTCCTGGCACTGCCCCATGCCAGATGTCGTGTCATACTACCTGATATGTCCCAGGTGCCCTTGCTGGGATTAGCCTCAATGGGTTGGGAAAGGTTATTGGTGTGTTTGCAGCTTTATTCTCCTCCCAGTAACAGAGACCGCCAGCTCTCAGCTGTCTCACTTCTGTATCTACGCCCCTGTCACTGAGATTAACCACAGCATGCGTCTGCTGCTTAGGAGCTGGCTCTCCAGTTCTCAGTGCTGTAGGTACTCTGCTTTGTAGCCAGACACTCACAGCTACAGTTTCTTTAAGGGCTTGCTGCTTGGAGGTTTATGGGGAGGCATCCAGGCTCCATCGCTTTATTCTCTTCCTGGCAGTGGTGCCTACTAGAACACAGCTGTCCAACTTCAGTCTCTGCCCCAATCAATGGCTGGGTTCAGCAGTATTATATACTGATTGTTCAGGTAGGAATGTTCAGGGCCACAGAGAGTGCATGTAGCAACCTGATTCCTCCCCTCTCCCCAAGACCCCCCATTGAGCTCCAGGCTATGTCTGTAGCACCATTCTCCCTTCCTTCTATCCCTGTTTCACCTGATTCACCTACCTTAAGATGTTTTGATTTGTAGATCTCTCATAAGTGTTTGTGTGTTGGGCTGGGATTCCTTGTTAGATTATAGTTGTTTGACTCGTAATTTCAAAGGAGAGATCAAGGGGAACCCTCACACCACCATACTTCTGACGTCACCCTACATTTATCTTTTTATTACATGTAAATGGTGCTTCAATTTACCATAAATTATATCACAAGAAAAATTGATAGGAGGAAAACATTCAATAGTGAGACATTCATCTTGTACTCAAGTATTTCATTTTTGGTACATTAACAAACTCTCCACATATGACATTGGTTTATTTGTGAAGACTGAGTTTTGAGAATGGTAAGCTCATATATAAGAAACTTTATATATATATATATATATATATATATATATATATATATATATATAATACAATAATTAATAATTACATATCATTATAGTTATATACACATATGTATTCTATATATAATATAGGATTTACATACATATATTATATATATATACATATATAATGTAATTAATTATCTATATCCATACACATACATTGTTATATAGTTATGAGTGTTAAATAAGGAGTGGATTACTTTCTAGTCATTGTCAGTTCCTTATATGTGATTTATATTTACAAAGCTCTCCATTCTTTCTCATCCTCAAAGACTCACCCCTCAAAATAGCGGGGATGTGAGATCTTACTACTACCATCTATCTTTTTCCATCAGAAAATATCTCATTATGCATTTATCTTTATTGTATTTCTTACCATGTGAAAAACAGTTTTTCCATGTCATTCTTTATTCTCTGAGTGCTCTTATCACCAGGGTCAGTGTACATCTACTTTTCTGATTATAATTCTCATTTATTTCCAAATCCTAAAACTATACCACACTATCTCTGGAAATTTTAATCTGTCATCAGGAAAATTACTTATATCCTCTGTATCAACTTCTCTAATGTTCTCTGTACCTTCTTGCTCTATCTGAAACCTGGCTCTTCCCTTTGAGGACAGTGTTTCCTTTTCTCAGCTGTTTCATATGGCAGCTCTGTTTTCTCCTATACCTTCCCTCCTAAAAATCTTTAGCCTTGAATCATAGGCTAGCAAAAAAAAATCACCTGTCAAAATTAACTATCAACTATACATCAGTCTCTGCTGGAAGATTTTTTTGGTTCTAACTCCAGCACTACTGTTATAATTCTTAGAGATTTCAATACCCTGTCTATAACTGTTCCCAATCATCTTGCTCTTCACTTAATCACAGCCACTCACTCCTGGTTTTCTACCTTAGATCTAGTCATTCTCAATAACTGCAGTCCCTCCATGATCTCAATTTCAAGTATCTCATTCTTTTAGTACCACTTTCTAGTACCTCAGTTCCAGAAATTCTTCAAATTTCTTCTATCCTGATGTCTTCACTTTATGTGATCAGTTCCATGATCTATAATTACAATAACTCTCTTGCATATATTCTCATCTTCCTTGATTGCCTCTCTGCCCCAGACTTATTTGTAAATGTTGAGTTCATCCAAACCTGCCTCTCTGTTTAAATGAATGTGGCTGGAGAAAAACATGAAAACATGCATCATGCTGAAAAGTCTCATTTTAAATCTATGAGTATTGATCTTAAATGGATCCCAAATGACACCTTGCAATCATATCACATTTCCTGAGCTTTCTCACTCTGCCATTTCATACCTTTTCCTTTCTCTTCATATAGCCAAAACCTACTCCCATATCCTCAATCTTAAATGATAATTGATAATTCTAATTTACTGAAAAACAGAGGCAATCAAATGAGAACTTCCAAAAATCCTTACCATCTCAATAACCCAAACACATATATCTGTAACCATATGGTCTGAGTTACTCCTTTTATTGTGGAGAAATTGTTAGAACTTTTGTTCAGATCATTCTTTCTATCTGTTCACTAGATACCATCCCTACTGGCTCCAGCAATTCCTCTTTATCACTAGCTTTATCAATTTCCTCTCTTTGAATCATTCTCATTTGGATGTAAAATGCTATGATTTCTCCTATGTTTAAAAGAAACTTTTATACCCACATTATTTGGTTGAAGATACTACTTCATTTCCTACCCACTTCATATGCAGCAAAGCTCCCCAAGATAGTTAAGGATACTTCAAGAGTTGAGAGCTCCAATTTATCAACTCTCATTTCCTGTTGAGCCTGTTCATTCATGATTTATTGTTACATTTATTAAAACAACTATCCCTATATTGCCAAATTCAATTATTATATCATACTCATCTTACTTAACAGATGATCACCTCTTTCATTCTGAAGCAATTTTTCACTTGTTTTTCAAGACACAATACTGTCCTAACATTTTTTTCCTGCTTCACTTCTCACAGGGTTAGTTTTTTTCCTGTTACTTCTTTTTTTTTACATACTTTAAATGTTGCAGTATACCAGGACTCAATCTTTGAATATCTTTTCTACCCACACTCATATTTTGAGTGATCTCATTGAGCCTTGTGGTTTTAAATATTATCTATATGCCAGTGATTCTCAAATTATTATTTTTTAATCCTGCACCCATTTCCTAACTTGGGATTAAAAATTTAGTGCCCTACACATTATGTCTGTTTGTATATCTAATAGAGACCTCAAAATGTAACATGCCAAAAGCCACACTCCTGCTCTGTCTCTAAACCACCTCCTCTTATAGTCTTCCTTATGTCATCATTGGCACTCCACAATTCGTTTTCTTTAATCTATTAAAAAGTCCTAATGACTATTTTCAAAATATATCTAGAATCACCCCCTTTTTACCACATCTACTTCTACCACCCTCATCTGAGCTACCACTTCATGACTCACCTACATTATCCCAATAGCCTTGTAAGTGCTCTGCTTTCTGTTTTCCTCCCAACTGTATTTTATCAAGAACAATCAGAGAGAAACTTTAGAAACTCAAGTCAAATCAGATCTCTCCTCTGCTCTATGCCCTCCCACAACTTCCCATTTTATTCTGAATACACTCGAAAATGACCTCCAAATTCCTACATGATTAACCCAGTGGTTAGTAACATATAATAATGCATGTTGCTGCCTGATATAAAACACATGAAGGTCTTTCAGATAATTGCTATGAAAGTTAATTAAACACTGTTGGCATCTGAGCATGGATTTTACATATTTTATAAAATTTTTCTTCTTATTGTATCTAATGACCAATTTTACACCCAACTGAGCTGAAGTTCCAATCATACAGATTAATTAAAATTTATGGCACAAAGCAGGTGGATTTTCTAGTTAATAAGTGAAGCTGTTGATTTTATTATAAAACACAAAGCTACAGTTCTTGTTATGCAAAAATGCATGGATACTTTGCCCTTCAGAAAAATCTCTATAACCTAAAATTTAGACCTACCTATACCTGTGGAAACATTTTATGAATAAAACAGAAGTTGAACCTATTTAAACAGTTTATACAAGTCTGGGTTTATGAAATGCAACCTAAAGCATGGTGTGGTTTCTCTTGTATATTATCTTATGCAATTTGCTTAGCTTCAGAAATTCAGGTAAAGATTGTAATAGAGTCCTAATATCTTCTAAGTAGGCTGTAGAATATCAAGATTTTACAAGAGGTAGATTAGTAAATGCTTATATAAATAAGTAGAGAAAGAATGGGAAATAGATAAATTGTGAGTGGGTGATAACCTTTTTATGGGAGATGGTTTTCCTTTAGTAAAATTTGCTGTAGTAAAGTTGCCTACAGTAAATTGAAATCTCCATCTCTACTAGTGACATCCAGCACTCCCTCTCCTCTCACTCTCAGCTGATGTTTGTTCTTATTTTACTAAGAATATAGAAGTAAATCTGTCAAACTATCTGGTACTTCCATTACTTTGACCATCCTAATATGTGCATTCACATGGTTAGCCTTCTTTCCCATTACACACACACACACACACACACACACACACACACACACACACACACACAACTGCCCATGCTTTTATGGCAAGGCCACTACTAATTCACTGAATCCCACACATATTCAACTATATGGAGATCTCCAGGAGTTCTACTTTCTGTCTTTTCTAGAACAAATTAGTTCCTCCTTGTTGGATTATTCTTATCTACATACACATGTTAAGAATGCATACCTCTCAGTATTAAAAAAATGCCTCTCTTTATCCTTTATCCCTGCCAGCTACTATCCCATTTCTCTGATCCCTCTCCATAGCAGAACAAACTGAAAGATTGCCTATACTTACTGGTCTCACTTCTCATACCAGTATCTTTTGAACCTAGGCTAATCCGGTTTTATTCCTCTCCAGTCTACTGAGACTGTATTTTTTAATTAAGTTCACCAATAACATAACACTGTCGAATCTAATAATCTGTATTCAGTCTTCACCTTACTCAACCCATGATCTCAAACTGCTTCTGGAACTCTTGGCCTTTAAGGACTCATTTGATTCTATTATCTCTCTAGTAAGCCCTTCTCATTTTTTTTGCATGTTTCTCTCCTTGTTCCTGTCCTCTTGAGTTCTAAGAAGTCAGGACTCAACTTCTATTCTCATCTCTTTTTATTCCCCCTCATTCTTGATGAGAGCCTGTACAGTCACACATAGATACCAGTGAATTCTAAATTGATAGCCCCAGCCTCAACTTCTCCTTTAAATCCAGATTCATATTTTCACCTGCTATCTCAATATTACCCCCATGGATGTCTATAAGGCTTCTCAAACTTCCTTAGGTACTCTGCTCAAGTGTTACATTATCAGAAATATTCTTGTATTAAATAATAACTACATTACTCTCTAAACCTCTTGTTGTTTTACTTAACATCACTATATACATTACACATTTTTCGTTTGTTTGTTTAAAACCCACCCCCTCCAACATACTCTGGAGTGTGTGCTCCAGTAAAGCAGGAGATTTGTTTTAATTGTGATTTTTTTATCTCTATTGTTTATTTACAGTGAATAGCACACAGTAGGTATTTAATAAATATTTGCTGAATTTATAAATAAAATAATAATATAGTATAGAATAAAAGCGTAGTGTTCAGGCTTTCTATGTGACATCAGCAAAAATGGCAGAAAGGGAAGGGAAGCATATCTCTTCACAGAAACAGTGAAAAAAAACAAGCAAAAGTGATTAAAATCAACTTTGCCAAAAATCTGGAAAACAATCAAAAGCTCTAATGTAATCAAAGAAATGCTGATGTAAAAGCCAAGTCAAATGCCATAGAAGAAATTTGTGGTGTTTTACTATAACCTTGCCACATCCCCCTTTTTGACATGTTGGTGCTCTTAAAGATGGCAGTCCATGTTCCTGGTATGATGATCTGGTTCTAGGGGAAACATAATGGACTTTGTTACCAAAGTCTGATACACAGACTTTGCTTTTGCTTCACCTAACTTGGAACACTCTCAGAGCCAAATGAACAAACAAACAAACAGCTAATCAGAAAGTATTCAAATATTGAAAAAGAAATGAACACTCTGTTGACTCCTAAGAGCAAAGATTAAAGTTGAAGAAAACAACCCACATACTGAAAGCCTAGTAGGAAAAGCTGGAGAGAGAATTGCTTTACATATATAATAAGGGCTTTGAGAAAGTTCCCATATACAATGGGCAATGTAGAAAGACATGTCAATGCCCAAGGCAGGTTTTATGCTCAAAAAATTAAAAAGATCATAAGCTTTTACTTAAAGCTGATCTTAATGCTCAGGACAAAAAAGGAAATGAAGGCTAAGAGTTGTAAATGGCTTGGCTAAGTGTTAAAGGATTGCCCCCAAATAATCTGTGAAGACTGAGAGAGTTCTTTCTTTATTTTGGCTCCAGGCATTTAGTAACATTTTGCAAACCACTGGCTGACCAAACATTGAAAGAACAGATAGTACAGAGATCACACATGAAAAGAATACAGTATTTTCAAAATACTTTTGAGGAGTCACTAAACAAGCAAATGACTACAATGCACATTAAGCAACAACAATAAACATCGAGGAGAAGAATCTGATTTTTAGAGTTAACATCACTGTGATATTAAAAAAATAGTTTTAACAAAAATCACAAATCATATAGAGAAACAACTCACAATGGTCAATTCATAGTAAGTGAACAGAAATGGTTCCTGTAAAACACAGACATTGGACTTACTAGATAATGACTTCTAATCAGCTGTCTAAAATATGCTCAAAGAGATAAAAAAGAAACCATGGAAAAGAAATAAGAAGCTAGGAGAATAATATTTTGACAAATAAAGAATATCAATAAAGATATAAAAATTATGAAAGAGAACCAAATAGAAATTCTGGAACTAAAAAATGTGTTAACAGAAATTTAAAAATTTACTAGAGTTTTCCCCCTCACTGCAGATTTGTGGAAGCTGAGGAAAGAACCAACACACTTGAAGATAGATCACAGGTAATAATCCAGTTTGAGAAGCAGAAAGAGAGGAAAATGAAGGAAAATGAGCAGAGCTTAAGGGTCTGTAGGATTCCTCAAGAGTACCAACATATAAAATAAGAAAGAAGATTGACAGAAAGTGTCAAAAAGACTATTTGAAAAAGTAATGGCTGAAAACATACACAATTAACTTAAAAGATATAAACCTATAGATCCAAGTAGCCAACCAAATTCTAAGTTTTATAAAAAAGTTAAAAACACTGGTAGAGATTACTACATAGGTAAATATAAAAGCCATTGTTATTGTATTTTTTATTTGTAAATCCTTTCTATTTCTCCCTATAATTCCTAAGAAAAATGCATAAACAGTAATTATAAATCTATGTTAATGGATACGCAATATATAGATTAGTAATTTGTGTAAAAACACATAAATAATTAGTGACAGTTGTATAGAAGCAGAGATTGTATATATTATTGAAATTAGTTTGGTATTAATTAGAACTAGAACGTTATTTTATGTTAATTGTAATCCCCATGGTAACCACTAAAATATAATTTAAAATACATAGAAAAGGAAATGAGAGGGAAATCAAAATGTACACTATTTAAAAACCAGTTTAACCTAAAAGAAGGCAGTGGTAGAAGAACTGAGAATCAAAAGAGATAGAAATCAAATAGCATAACGGCAGAAGTAAGTCCTTCCTTATCAGTAATTATTTTAAATATAAATGAATTAGATTAAAGTTTCCAATTAAAATCCAGAGACTGGCAAATAGCTTAAAAATATATATGATTCAACTATATGCTGCCTACAAGTGCCACACTAGATCCAGAGACACCGATACTGAAAGTAGATGAGAGAAAAGTATATACCATGCCAATAGTAACCAAAAGAGAGTTGGTTGGTTATACTACCATTAGACAAAATAAACTTTAAGCCAAAAATCATTACAAAAGACAAGAAAGATGTTATATGTTGATAAAGAGGTCAATTACTCGAGAAGATATAAACATTATAAACATATGTTTACCTAATAAGAGAACCCCCAAATATATGAAGCAAAAATTGACAGAATTGAAAGGAGAAATAGACAGTTCTACAATAATAGTTGTTAACTTCAATACCTCACTTTCCATATGGATTAAGTGATGAAACAGAAGCTTAATAAGGAAATAGAAGACTTGAATAACACTATAAATCAACAAGATCTACAGACATATACAGAACACTCCACCCAACAAGAGCCATATACACATTCTTATCAAATGCGTATGAGATGTTAGGCCACAAAACAAGTTTCAATAGATTTTAAAGATTAAAATCTTACAAAGTATCTTCTCCTACCTCAATAAAAAGCTGGAAAATTAACAAATATCTGAAAATAAAACAATGTATTCTTAACACATAGGTCAAAGTAGTCAGGAGGGAATAGAAAATATAGAAAACACTTTCAATGAGTGAAAATGCAAGCAAAACACCCCAAATATTATGGGATTTAGCAAGAGTGCTCAGAGAGAAACTTGTAGCAATCCACATCCAAGGTAACCTAACTTTATATGTTAAGGAACTAGAAAAAAAAGACTACATTAAACCCAAACCTAACAGAAGTAAGGACTAAGTTGGAATGGAGATGAACAAAATATAGAGTGTTAAGCAATAGAGAGAATCAACAAAATCAGAAGTTGATCCTTTGAAAAGATCAACAAAATTGACAACTCTTTAGCTAAACTAAGAACAACAACAACAAAAAGACTGAAATTGCTAACGTCAGAAATGAAAGTAGGGACATTACTACTGATCTTACAAAATAAAAAGGATTTTAAGAGTCTTATTAACAATTGTATACCCCTAAATAGAAAAACCTAGATGAAATGGATAAATTACTAGAAATACAAAACCTAGCAAGACTAAGTCATGAAGAAATAGAAACTCTGGATAGACCTATAACTAGGAAAGGCATTGAATCAGTAATGGAAAACCTCCCAAGAAAGAAAACCCCAGGACCAGAATATTTCCCTGGTGAATTCTACCAAATACTTAAAAAAGAATTAACACCAATCCTTCTCGACCTCTTTTAAAAAATAGAATAGGGAACACTTCCAAACTCATTATAGAAAATCTGGATAGACCTAAAACAGCTATAGAGATTGAATCAGTAAATATAAACCTAACAAAGAAAAACCCAGGACCAGATGTGTTCACTGGAGAAAGCTACCACACATTCAAAGAAGAATTGACACAAATCCTTATTAAATTCTTCCAAAAATAAGGAGTGTATGGGACATTTTATGATGCCAGTCCTCATATGAACCCAATAGCAAAGACAGACAAAAATGTAGCATGTAAATAAAACTACAGACCAATACCCTCAATGAATATAGATGCAAAAACTCCTGAAAAATAAAAACTATCAAACTGAATCTAGCAGTTTATGATTATGCACCATGACCAACAGGGATTTATCCCAATAATATAATGTAAGAGTGGTTAAGCAAATAAAAATTAATCAATGTAATATGCTACATTAGTAGAATAAAAGGGAAGAGAAATAACCCATTATATTCTAGTTAATGCAGAAAACTCAACTTGACAAAATACAATACCTGATGTTGATAAAAACACTCAACAAACTAGGAATAAAAGAGAACTCCCTCAACATGATAAAGTGCATTTATGAAAAAACCTGTAGCTAACATCCTACTTAATGATGAATGGCTAAAAGTTTCTCTAAGATCAAGAACAAGACAAGGAAGTTCATTTTACCCTTCGATTCAGTATTACGTGTGTGTGTGTGTGTGTGTGTGTGTGTGTGTGTGTGTGTGTAATCCTTAAGAACTCACAAAAAATTCTGTTAGAGATAATAAATGAATTCAGCAAAGTTGCAGGATTTAAGATTAGCACATAAAAACTCCATTGGTTTCTATATATTAACAGTGAACTCTCTAAAATGGAAGGTAACAAAACAATTCCATTTACAATAGCATCCAAATATAATAAAATACTTAGAAATAAATTTAGCCAAGGAGGTATAAGACATATCCTGTAAACTACAAAAAAAATGCCAAAAAAAAAATAAAGAAGACCTAAATAAATTGAGAGACATTCTGTGTTCATGGACTTAAAACTTAATATTTTTAAGATAGCAATACTTCCCAGGATTATTTTCATAGATTTTATAATTCTAAAAAATCCTAAAGAACTTTTTACAGAAATGGAAAACCAGATCCTACAATTCATAGGGAATTCATAAGGGATCTTGTCCATATATATGCCAATATATCATTTGCATATATATTATGAGTGAGACATGAAAGAAATTTGATAAAAATCTGTTATTTTCAATTTTAAGATCATTTCAGTTTGGGAAGTTATGAACACTAAATTACAATTCACAATTTAGCAAGAACATTGGTTTTTACTATTTAAAATTATAATTACCACTAATGAAATCTTATGGCAAATTCAGGGAGAAACTATGTTTTTCCTTTTAGGTATGGCAGATAGTTACAGATGCAAACATGCCACTGGATTTTTACTTAAATGAATTTATTTGTCTTGGCATCATCACATCCTACTTTTTAATTTAAGTATTACAAGCAAGTATAGTGTAAAAAGGATGGATAACCATATCTATATGTTGTCTCCTTAAGTTACATAAATGTCAGAATATGCTCTTAGTGATAAAATAATTTTTGTGAATTTAAATGATATTTTCTAGACATTTTGAGATGCATGATTTACTTGAATCAGCTTTTACTGTTTTGTGTTTCAAAAATGTTTTAATGAACCAATCTGTTATTGTAGTATAATGAAAAAAAAGAGGTGAATTTTCATAAACTATATACTTAGTCAGATTTGTGCTTGTGACCTTTGAAGTATGAAGTCAGCTACATTAATCTTTCATAACTCTGCAAGAGAATTTATAGACTTTAAATTAGTAACATAAAGGCTCTCTTATTTTTCTACGAAAGATCAAGAATCAAGTAAAATGTTGATAAAAGTGGAAAGAGTAATTTTAGAATCAAATAGGTCTTACAAGGTACACCAAGATTTCAGTGCATGCATAATTTAATCACAGACATATTTTTATATTGTATTATTTTTTAGAAAATGTTTATTTGTATTAACTGTATGGTATCTCACAAAACAGTGATGCATGAAAAATGTAGAGGTTATAAAGACAAATGGAAGATAAAAGCCTTTTGTAAATATTCTAGACAACCATATACTTATTTATACTTATTTATAATCTCTGAAAATTTATGTCATTACTATAACTTACAAGATTTGTTAACTCGTAAAAGTATTTTAATCTTGCTATCTCAATTTACTTAATTATAAAATGGGAATAATTAAAGTACTTAACTCATAGGGTTTTTTTTTTTCTGAAAATTAAATGAGATAATATAAACCAAATACTCAGAACAGAGACTGGCCTGTATTAAGTACACAATAGTTACTATTAATTACTATCTGTAGCATATTTAATAATAGCTTGATAAATTTTTATTTATGAAAGAGAGATAACATTTGGAGAGATTATAAGAATCTTCAGTTGGGGGATATTGAAGGCAATTTCTTTTCCTTTTTTTCTTTTTGACTTTTATTAATTGTTTAGTAACAAATCTCATCTTTGGTGAAAAGTCCTTGATACTGTATGCCTAAGGAAAGTATATAGCCAAAGTACTTTAGTGTCATGAATGAAGATGTCAGTCCTTTTTAATTTGCTGCTGTTACAGATAGTAAAAATACTCATAACTTCTGCAACCTCTGAATACCTGTCATGAATATGTTATTTTTCAAACTAGGATCTCATGATCATTTTATTCTAAATCCCTTAGCTTCTAGTTGAAGTTGCTCATTTAAAAGAGCAGCTTTCTGGATACCAGCCAAATGAATGAACCGGAATCTCAGGTAGGTCTCACCAAGCTCTCTTTTTAGCAAGCTCCATAAGTTATTTTCATACATAGTAAAGTTTGAGAAATTCTAATCTAGTATGACGTAAGAAATTGTTTTCAATCATTTTGCCTTTGGCTTTCAAAAGAGTGAGAATTTTCTTCCTCCTTCTCCTCCTTCTCCTCCTCCTCCATTTCTTCTTCCTCCCCTCCCCCTTCTTCTCTCCTTCCCCTCCTCTCCCTCCTTCCCACCCCCCCCGTCCTCCTCATTCAAATTTTTTCTTTCTTTTTTTTACAAATAACCTTGATTTCTATCTTGTATTACATAAGAAAATGAACAGTGATTACTGGTCGCAATTTTAGGCTTCAAATGGAGGCCCAGACCTGTTATGGAGTGGAAATAAATATACCAGAAATCAAAGGTTTAAAAACAAAACCAATAAAACTAATAGGTTTTGACGTAGTTTCTATTCTAGAAAGTATGATAGACCATGAGTTATATGATTTCTTATCTGAGAAATCCCAGCTGTCCCTGATGACACTTTCCACAGAAATAAGAGTAGACTGCTTAATAGGGCTGATTGGTATATTTTGAGGTAAAATGGTAATAGTGTACTTGTAATATATTATACTGTAATTTTTGTTTAGAAGTAATTTCTTAAAAAATATTTATTGAGGTATATCCTTTGCATTTTCAGTTACCCATGGTCAAGCAGGGTCTGAAAATATTAAATGGAAAATTCTAGATATAAACAATTCATAAGTTTTAACTCGCAGGCTATTCTAAGTAACTTGATGAAATCTCCAGCTGTTGCATCTCACCCGGGATGTGGATCATCTCTTTGTCTGGAATATTCACACGGTGTAAGTGCTCCCCACCCATTAGTCACTTAGTAGCTCTCTCAGTTATTAGATGGATTGTGGTATCGCAGTGCTTGTATTCGAGTAACCCTTATTTTATTTAATGCCAAATTCACATAACTTTTATTATAGTATATTGTTATAATTGTTCTATATTATTATTAGTTATTGTTAATCTTTTACTCTGCCTAACTTATAAATTAAACTTTTTCATAGGTATGTATAGGAAAAAACATAGGGTTTAGTACTATCTGCGGTTTCAGGCATCCACAGGAGTCTTGAAACATTTCTCCCCACAGATAAGGGGGGACTCCTGTACAAAACTGTTGATGCTTGCATTTACTGAGTGATAGAAATTCTAATGAAACACCACTATGACTAGGGGACATTGTGTCACTTATTAATGTGACACAGAGAAAATTTTTTGTACACTTTCCTTTTCTGTTCTATTCCAGCTGTAGTTTGCTATTACTTTTTATTGAAAGCTTCTTACCTTGGCAGTAGGAGTGACGGTGTTGTGACTAAAGGTCAGTTGCAAGTATGTACCATTTATCTGAGTGCCAGGGATGTGGCTTCTTGGCTATTTTGCCTCTCCAAATTATAGTCATTAACTCTATGCATAATCATTCCTCTGCACCAGGAGTAGGGTTTTTACACCTATTTGATAATCCCTAATGCCATGACTGTTCACTAGTTCCCTAATATCGATAGTGTTTGTTATCTTTCTCCCCACAGATTCAGACTATTGCTCTTTATTGGAACTAGATAAGAAGAATGTTGGTAGAATTTCTTACCCCTCTCTTATGGGTGTTGCTTCCTTCTCACAGGCCATCACCACAGTGGAGATTTCTCAGGGATCTTTCCAATCTTTCCTGTGAGTGCCTGTTAGGTTTGTTGAGAACAGACATGCAAGACTTCTCTAATTTCCCATGCCTTCCAGGTTTTCACATTGTCTCACCAGGACATACTTGGTCTTCACCAATTGTCATTGATTCTAGCTGAGCTCTTCTTATTAGTGTCTGATTATGTGTACCCCAGGTGAGTACATGTTCATCTCTCATCTCTCCCTGCAGTTGGGAGCTTTCCTTAGATGTGGGAACAGTTACCTCAGCTCTTTGGCAGTTCAAGAAAAGCCATATAATTTGAAGTTGGTTGGCTTCTTTTTATTGTAAAGATAGAAGGAAAACTTCTTTCAACTCTCTAACACCCAGGATACATGAGTTTGAAACAATTATTCACATAGTTTTAATTTGAACAATTGGAGTGGAAATTCACATGTCTAGAAGTACCTTTGACAATAATGTCACCTTTTTAAATTGGAGTATGTTTCCTCTTAAGTTAAAAAATATATATAGCATATATAAGTATTTTGTAACTTACTAAATTATTTTCAGGATGCTTCAGAAACATGTCAAAATGTTTTTTTTTAATTTTTAGAAGATAATTGGTTATATGGAGTTTCCATAGAGATGCAGTTTAAAATTTACAATACCCAATCATTGGTCAAAGTGCTGTATTAAAACTTAGATAGTGTTCTGTTGGAATTTTAACAGTTGCTTGTGTCTTCTGCAGACACTGTCTTCTTTTTCCCAAATTAAAAATATAAAGTAGAAAATTGCAATCTAAAACAAGGCCCATAAGAACATAAAAATATAAATTTCTTGTGCAGCTTTTTTTTCACAAAAGTTTCTGTTCAAGGTCCAGAAAGTTATAGGTAATATAGAAGTGTTTCCTTTATTCACTAGGCTTGTAATTACTTAATTATTGAATTAAACATGAGGTCTTTATCTTACCTATGTTGGATTATAGTAGCAAAACCAAATAGTAATGTCAGTGTGCTAAAATACATTGTATTCTAGGTATTGAATCATTTTATCAAATTCTAGTAATTATCTACAAATGCCTTTAAGAAGCACATTGATGTAAATTGAACAGATATCTATAATATAAATTATGTCTAGCTAGTCTCCATTATTTACTTAGTAAATTATTGGAGGTTAACTGCATACTTTTAACTTTCAACTGGATCATCTGGTTATATTTACTTTTCTTTATATGTTTCTATTTTTCTATATCTATTGCCCATGTTATATTCAACTCAAGGTCCTTTTTTTGTTCTGTGAGCCAACTTTTTTCTCTGTGGATTCTTATCTGCTCATGTGTGTTGGAACAGATAATTGGAAAAGGACTCCACTACCTGTCATAGCAAAAATACAATAGAACATGAATCCATTGTGATTGAGTGATGCTTGCATTACTAGGGCACAAATTACATAAGGATTTGTAGGACAAGATCAGTGACATAATAATTAAAACGTTCATCACATTAATTTGCCATTTAAGACTTTAAGACAGTAAAGCTAAGTATAACCAGAACAGTTTATACATATTCTTCAATCATTCTAATGCTCTCAATTTACATCTAACTGCATCTTTATTGTTTATTTCATATATTTATTCTGGGTCCAAACTGTTTAATAGCAGCCTATAAATTTTAGAATACAAATTAAATGATTTTTAGGTATTTTATTATATTACAAATGTGATACATATTGCAAATACACATAAATTTGAGCATGCTTACCAATTTTGCAGTTTAAGTGGATATATGATTATTCACACTCAAGGATATAATATAATAAATTTCAATAGCTCTATTATAATTTCCCTTTTCCCATAAATTCAATTTATATTTTATGCATATCTGACTTAATAAAAGTATAATATTTGACATATTTGTGAGAAACATAAATTTTTCTATTTATTTGGATGCTAGTGCACATGGACCTGGAATACTCTAGGGAAAAAGCACAAGGAAAATATTCATATTGTTACCTTGGGGGTGAACTAAAATCCATCATTGCCTTGGTAGTACTGAAGGGGTCCTTGGTTCTTTTTGCCAATGTAGTAAAGAATTACAGATCAGCGAGATTTAGAAAAAGTAAGGTTTATTAAAGTACGTTTCAAGAAATAAATGGGCTACACTAAAGAGAACTGTAGCCACATGGAAACAAAAGGTATAATTTAAGTGCACTCCAGGGGAGGGGCGGGTTACAGCGAAGAGGGTTATAATAGTGGAAGTGGGGAGTTCTGTATTATATTAAGGCAATAATGGGAAATTACAAGGGTGGTGTTAATAATTGACATGTGTGGTAATTTTGATTGACATTTGGCTGTTATATAATCTTTTGTCTACTGCTCATGCAGTAGATAAAATTCAGTTATTAGATTCATGAACTTCTAGGCATAGGTATGATATTATAATGATGGCATAATGAGGCCAGGTCACAGGGATATTAGTATAGGACTGATTGCACAAGTCCTTGTAGCCAGCTTAAACCAGCCACCAGTTTATGGCTTCTTACCCTTTTGTGTCTCAGGATGTAGAGGTCATTTATAACCATAAAATGAGGGTTCTAGGGAGGTCCTAAGAGAGGTCTTTGTGGGGGGAGGCTTTCATTTTTTTGTTCCCCCATTGCTCACTATCTAACTACCTAACTATCTAACAATATTATGTTTTTGCATAATTATTGTCTGTACAGATAAACTATATTTTTATTTCTCGCTAGATCATTGAAAATTTTTCCTTCATTATGTAGAGAAATATATATATATATACACACACGTTATATAAATGTGTAATTTCACATTTAAGCTTATTTTTGAGATAATTTATTACAGTTACTTTATGTTTTACAATTAAAAACAATAGTCTATTTAGTTTGTAAGTGGAAAAGCAATTGAAAAATAAAAATTTTAAATATTTTACTAAATTAGTTTAACATGACATCATTTATTTTCTTTTATCACAAGTATAATCGTATAAACCAAGAGTTAAAGTAACTGGAAATACTTCTCTCTAGGAATCAGATAGAAAATAACATAGAAGTAACACTAACTTGTGATTTATTTTTGAATAGTATGACCTCAGAACTGACAGAGTGTGCAGTGTTTTCAAGAAGGAGTTTAGATAATTGTAATAAATATATCAAGATAAGAGAACAACAATCATGAAATTTTTTAAATGTTAAAATTTAAAAACATAATCTGCTTGGGTTGCAGAGTGCTTATCATCCATTTACTTTTCTTATACAATACTTTATTTGAGTAGTGTTTAATGAATGCTCAGTTCTTGCACTTGCTGTCTTCACTTAGTTATCACACCCCCAAGTGACATTAATTAAAATTATTAATATTATGAAACACAGATTGTGGTTCTATCAACAGTGAAAAGAGGAAAATCTATAATAACTGCAATATCCACTTCCAGTTTACTTTAATTTCTTTCTTTCTGTTTATGATATCTGTTTGATGTTAAGAAATATGATTGAGGTCGTGTTTTACAGCCTTAATTTTAGAAACACAAGATTGGATAAAACTCCTGTTAAAGAAATAGAAAATTTGACATAAATATAATACCAAACATTTTTATAATTATGCATAAGGCATATATTATATGTAAATTATAGCTTTTTACTTGTAAATTGGGCATCTAAGTTTGACTCCAAATAATTTTAAATCCTTAACTTTCCAAATATGGAATTTTTCCCTTGAAATTGATTATATGCCACCAGCAAAATGGAAAACACAAAATTTTGAAAAAGCCATGGATTGTTCTTATAAATTTTGTTTTTTTGAATATGTATCAAAATATTGATTTGGATATTTTATCTTCTTTTGTAAGCATTTTGATAATGAAATATTTTAACCTGGTACTTGTAGAGTGATTTGTGTCTGTGTCAGTCATTATTTTCAGATGTATCTGATGCTGGCCAGGAAGTCAAGTTTAATACTATAGTGTTTGTGTTTTGTATAATATCAGTAAAAAAAAAGTAAATAAAAGTTAGTGCTAACACAATGGCAAGGCAATCTCTCTTTCTCTCCCTCATGTAAAGTGGTGATTCTTTTGAGATCTGTATAGTGCTCAGCAAGCAATATTTGTATTTTAGATACAAATAGAAGCTAATAATAATTGTTTAAAAAAATCTGTTTTAAAGTTCAGTTTTAGGATTCAAGGTTTTTGGCTCAACTTGTCTGAAAATAAATTTAGCGAGGACTGAAACCACCAATTAGTACAGAAGGACAAAACCATCTTGATTTAAATTTTAGATAATGAACTTGGGCCTCTATATTCCCTCACACATTTATTCTAAAGACTTCTCAGAAAGTTAGTATGGTAATCTGGCAAAATCAAATCTCAATGATGCAAACTTTTTCATTTGATTTGTAAATGAACTAAGTGGGAATGAACCTAATCCACTTCAAAAGTGAAATTCCTATAGCAGTATTTCACTAAATTCAAGGGCAAAAAAAATCTATGTATATATTTATAAAACAAGTTGACCACAAAATTGAACATGCAATCCATGTTGGAACAGAAATATCTCCCCTAGTTTGCTTCATCCATATGTATTTTGTTTTACTTAGATTGCAATTTTATCAACTCTGTTCTGATCTAATTATTTCAATGATAAAAAATATAATTGAGATGTGACTGAAACAGTTATGAGAGGAAGGTAAAGTAGTTTTAATATTTTATAATAATGTTTATTCTTATTAACCAAAAAATGTTTATTTTTTACAATTCAAGAAATTCCTGAACTAATATGAATTAGCCCCACACCCATATTCAGTCCCGCTGAGGAGATTACACCATAATCAATTAGGCATATGGTTTTCCATGCATATTTGTAGGGCTGAAACATTTTTTAAACAGTAAACTGGATAGAGGCATTGTATGTGTTAGTTAGGAATGTACTTCAGCTGTTTTAACAGTGAACATATAACAGTGTCAAACAAGAGAGGCTCATTTCTCTTTCACATGAAAGACTGGACTTGCAGATGGTCCAGGGAGGGAGTACAGTATTTATGCTCCTTGAGATCATCCAGAGACCAGGTTCTTCTCTTGTTGCCCCACCATCCCCTGCTTTGTCCTCATCCTTTATTTTTAAAAATTATTTAATTATATATATAGATATATATATATAATGGTGACATTGGTTAACAAAATCCAATGTTTCAATTGTACACTTTAACGGTAAGGCATTTATATATTTACACGGTGTATATGTTCACCTTCCATAGTTAGGTTTCTTTCTGTAACCACATATTTGACCCCCTTTACTCCATCTATCTCCCCCTCCTCCCTTCCTCCTCCTCTTCGGTAACCACTAGTCTATAGTCTATAGTCTATGTCTATAGTCTATAGTCTATGTCCATGCATCTCTGTTTGTTTGTCCTGTTCATTTGCTGCTTTTAGGTTTATATCCCACATATAAGTGATATCATATGATTTTCAACTTTTCTGTCTGGCTTATTTCGCTTAGCATGATTATCTCAAGGTCCATCCATGTTGTTGCAAATGGCAGTATTTCATTTCTTCTTATGGCTGAGTAATATTTAATTGTATATGTGTACCACAGCTTCCTTATACGATCATCTATTGTAGGACACTTAGGTTGCTTCCATGTCCTGGACATTGTGAATAATGCTGCTTTGAACATCAGTGTGCAAATATCTTTTTGCATATAGGTTTTCAAGTCTTTGGGGTAAATACCCAGTAGAGAGATTGCTGGATCATATGGTAGATCAATTCTCAATTTTTTGAGGAACCTCCTTACTGTTTTCCGTAGTGGCTGTACTGATTGGCAGTCCCACTAGCAGTGTATGAGGGTTCCTTTTTTCTCTGCATCCTCTCCAGCATTTGTTATTACTTGTCCTGTTGATTATAGCCATTCTAATGGGTATGAGATGGTATCTCATTGTGGTTTTGATTTGCATTTCCCTAATAGCTAGTGATGTTGAGCATCTTTTCATATATTTGTTGGCAATTTGTATGTTCTCTAGGGAGAAGTGTCTGTTCAGGTCCACTGCCCATTTTTTGATTGGATCATTTTTTGTTGTTGTTATTGAGTCGTATGAGTTCTTTGTATATTTTGTATATTAGGCCTTTATCAGAAGCATTGATTGCAAATATATTTTCCCATTTGGATGGTTGTCTGTTTCTTTTGCTGAGCAGAAGCTTTTTAGTTTGCTGTAATCCCATTCATTTATTTTAGCTTTTACTTCCCTTGCCTTTGAGGTCAAATTCATTGAATCCTCATTTAGTCCAAGGTCCTTCAGTTTAGTTCCTATGTTTTCTTCTATGCATTTTATTGTTCCAGGTCTTACATTCAGGTCCTTAATTCATTTTTAGTTAATTTTGGTGTGTGGTGATAGACAACAGTCTAGTTTCATTCTTTTGCATGTGGCCTTCCAATTTTCCCAGCACCATTCATTGAAGAGGCTTTCCTTTCTCCACTGTATATTTTTGGCTTTTTTGTCAAAAAATTATTTGCCCATATAAATATGAGTTTACTTCTGGCCTCTCGATTCTGTTCCACTGGTCCATGTGTCTATTTTGCTGCCAATATCAGGCTGGTTCCCTTTAAAGCCATGACCAGATAATTTCTGTTTGTATTCCACTGGTCACAACTCAGTCACTTGAATACAGCTAGCTGCAGTTGAGGCTAGGAAATGTCTCTTGACAGGCCCAGATAAAATTAGGGACCTTTTATTGTTTAAAAAGGAGAAACAATGACATAAATATCAGGGAGACAGCAGTCTTTGTTTTACTTTGTTTTACTCTGGACTTATAAAACTTAACTGTTTATCTACATAGCCATCCAAAAGTACTTCCTGAGAATCAATTTTCTGTGCCTGGTGACATAATGTGCTTGCTCTCACACTCCCCATCTCTTTCCTACCATCAGATTGGTGTCTCTACTCTTCAATATAGAGTTCCTGTCAGTTTCTAGTTAGAATGTCAAATCTCCTATTGAGACTAGAAATCTCTAAATTCCATTGTGCTGGACTAGGAATAGGGTGACTAATTCCAGCTTCCTGGTGACTAAGACATATCTCAGGACACAGGACTTTCAGTGGGTGCTGTTTCTCATAAACAGTAGTCTTGACAATGCACTTGGTAGTATTCAGGAACTATTAAATATTTCTGAAGTAAATAAATGAAAAAATTGTCAGAGCAATTCTCTCATCTTTACTGGATGTAAAGAAAGTCATTATTTTTTTCTTAAAAGTGCAGAGAGAACTATGAAATGAATATCTGTGATTATATGCACACAATTATATTCCATATCTCAAAAAAGGTTTGATATCTCACATAACTTTTTTTTTATTTATCAGCTAGATAATTAGCAATACAGATTTTACAAAAGAAAGAGACAGTATTATTAGGTCATATATGAACATTTTAATGATGTTATTTTTAATAGTTGCTATTTCCTTTAATTTGGGTAACTTAATTTAGTTTCAATAATTCCCAAATTAATTACATAGTGCTGAAATTTTTAAATAAAATTGGAATATATACACATGGAAAGAATAGACTATTCTGTTGCCAACTTTCTCAATTACTCATTAATTTATGAAATTATTTCTTCAAATTAAAATTGGACAGATGGAAACCAATCCCACTTATCTTGGAAATATTATAATAATCTGGATCCAAAATTTTCTTTAGTAAAATATTAAAAAGAAATTTTAGAAATACAAATTTTAGTAA
Organism: Macroglossus sobrinus; assembly: GCA_004027375.1. Classification (NCBI taxonomy): domain Eukaryota; kingdom Metazoa; phylum Chordata; class Mammalia; order Chiroptera; family Pteropodidae; genus Macroglossus; species Macroglossus sobrinus. Next base: position 34,241 of record PVKZ01005742.1, read on the forward strand.
ATGAAAATCTGTGAGCATTTTTTCCTTCCATTAATAGTGAAAATTGCTTAATAGGCAAATCAGGCAAGCAAATATTAGAATGTATTAACCTCAGAATTCAAATGTGTAATGCTTAACTGCCAATTTTCAGAGCTAAATACATTTCTAAAGTATTTTATGATTCAAATGGAACAAAATTTAAATAAGCAGGCAAATGATATTTATAGTACTCTGGAAATGCAGCCTCATTCAAATATGAAAAGATAATTTAGTGTCATCCTGCTACAGTTACATGAAGTTTAATGTTTGAATAAGTTTCATTATAAAACTTTAAATGGTATTAAGTGTTAAAACATTGATTTTGATTGGAAACCTATCCTGATGAAGGAAAATGATTCTATGTTTAAAGAAAGATAGAATGGAATGTTGATATATAGGAAACATGGTAATATGTTCTCACTACTTTCCTGCCTTGTACACTTATCAGGTTTTAAAGACATTATTAATCTGATAATAGTGATTAAAGTTACTACCTAAAATATTTGAAAGTTGCTAAGAGAGTAGATCCTAAAAGTTCTCATCACAAGGAAAAATAATTTTTTTGTAAGTATATGAGGTAATAGATGTTAACTAAACTTATTTTTGTAATCATTTCATACTATATGTAAGTCAAGTCATGCTGTACATCTTAAACTTATACAATGCTACATGTCAATTATATCTCAATAAAGCTGTAAGAAAAAAATAAAAAGTTACTACCTCCAAAAAATCCATTTTTTCCTAGATGAGCAAGATCTATAAGGAATTTACCAACATCATTTTGGGAAATTTGAAAAGCATATTAGGAAAATAATCTTTCTCAAACAGCTCTTAAAATATAATTTTTAATATGGTCCTGATTTTACTGCTTTATAACTTTTTATAATGAATAATAATAGTTATTGTTGAAAATAACTCTGAAAAGATTGCAGGCTTATCTTCACCTATCATTCCCTCTGAAATACTTTTTTCTCTGCTTAATGTTACCACATTCAGGAAACTCATTACTTTTTGGCTAAAGACACTTTAACTTGTATATGTCCACTTCTTTTTTTCAGAAGCGTGTCTTACTATATAGAAGTAGATTTGACTAGTTTCCTTTCAACTTTAATATTTTTTTCTGTCTTTAATAGTACCTGATTATTTGATAAAATCAGCTGACCTCTCCCTCATCTGATCTTAGGCATCTATTAATAACTTGATTTCTTTCCTTGCCTTTATTGCAAGAGTGTAACCAGCTTGCCTGCACTCCCTGTATATCAGCCTGCTTTTGTCTTCCCTTCTCACCTATTTCTTTATGAATGGGCAAGTTTGGGCACAACCATAAATATAATTTCATTCTTTAGTACATGCGAAGGCAAACAAACTGTTGTGCCCCTTGAGTATAGTTTAACTACAGTTTACCCAGTACATTAAATAGTGTTCAAAGAGCCATGTCGTTCATGCCATTTTGTGCTTTGTAGAGTCACTTAAATCTCTTATGGTGAAAATTAAAACATTCACTCTGTGGCTTGGACTCTGATGGAGATTTAGAAATGATCATTAATCATCAATTAATTATACCCCCGTCTTACCTCATCTGAATGTAAAACCAACTGAGAAGTAAATATATAAATAATGCAGATAGAAATAAAAATGTCTACTAATTATCTGGAAAGGTGAATTGGAACTTTGGATGCAATGGGCTTATTAATACTTTCCACCAAAACTTAATGTATTTACAGCAAACTGGCCAGTTGAAGATTTTCTGCAGGGATAAATGAAGGAGCAGGAGAAAGGGTGTATTCTTTCATATGAAGGAGGAGGAGAAAGGGTGTATTCCTGATTCAAATTACTGGGAAAGAAAAAGATACAATCATCTGCTCACGTTCCATTCCTTTACCCATATTCACTGATCAGATATGTTTCTTTTCCTTCCATAACAAATCATGAGGAAAGAGGCACGCTGAAGATGGGATTTTTTTCTCTCATACTTTTCCCTTTTTGTGAGTGAATAGGCTCTTCTATGTAAACATGGTAAGTAGGAGATAAGAATCCCCACCACTTGTTTTCCATTTGCTTCTCTTTATTCTCATCATTTTCTTTCCCCCAGTCCAATAAAACTGTCAGGCCTCATTAAATGAAAATGTGAGGAACCCTCTGCTCTCTCTCCACCCCTACACTAGTCATACACATTTGTCCACACTGACTAGGATTGATCATTTTAGTACCTTTATCATTCAACAACAATCAAGTGAGCATCTTTGCTGCCAGATACCATGCTCAGTCTTAGAGATGCCAAATAAAAAAATACAAACTCTGTTGTCAAGAGGTTCAATGAACATCTATCCAACATGTTTTATTTATGCATCCATTCTATTTAAATTAGTTGTTATTTGCTTACCAGGATATTACTTTCCTTTGACTTTTTCCACCATGTCACTTCTATAAGAGAAAAAATTATTCTCTGTGGGCAGAATTTTCTCTATATTTGTATTTCTTCTTCCTAAGTAACTCTTGGTCCAGATGTTCTATGTGCCTCTCTGGAGAGTAGTTTAGTGACTTTTCTTTGTAAAATGTTCTCTGTGAGAGTGATTTTACTGTTTAAATGTATTTCAGATTCATGGTTCTTCTCTTCATTTCCCAGGAGTTCTATAGCTTGAGAACATTGTTCCTTGACTAATTGGTGATGTTTTTTGTGTGTGTCTGGTTTGATGATTTATGTGTCACACTGGTCTCAATTCACCCACATCCAGTCATCTTGCTGTGTTTTGTTTGATTGTTGTATGTAAACTCCTTTGTCAGGTTTGGTCTGTTATAACAAACAGGTCCTAAGAAGCTTGTCATTGGTTCTCCACTGGTCTCCAGACCTTGACCCTTTGCTCTGCTCTTCCTTACTTTGTTTTCTCTAATCAGTTTGATTCATTAAATCTCCTGTCCTCAGTTAAGTAGGACTGCCCTTGACAAGACTATCCACTTTGCCTATTATGACTATAATTCTTTTTTTTAGGTGAGTTAACCTTTGGTTGACCTCACAGATTGCAAGGACCTTGTCAGCCTACAATCCCGTATTTGTTTTTATTTTTTACACTTACAGCACCTGGTCTTTCTAGATGGTCTCCCATACAAGGACTAACCAGGCCTGACCCTGCTTAGTTTCTAAGATCAGATGGGATCAGGTTTATTCAGGGTAGCATGGCCATAGACTATTATAACTCTAATTCAATGGTCAAATTTGTGTTCTGAGCTTAGTCAACCCATCAGCAGCATTTATCCTTTGGCCAGTTGAAGTTCTTTCTGTTCTTGGCTTTCATTGCTAGCTTTATTAATTTAATATCTCAGTGGCTCCATTTCTATCTCCTTTTCCCCTGATCTTTGACTCTGAGGGCCACCACACTAGATTGCACAGGTTATATGTTATGCCCTGCATGCTTCCAGAGAATGATACTGATGGCACCTTCTCAGCAATTGTACCATATGACAGTCCTGACATATTAGGTTGTGAATTCTAAAGTCAAACACCTTGGGTTCTTCCATTTGATCTCTGAAGTCCCTTGAGAAAATTAACTCACTATTTTCTTCAACTTAATATGGAGATGATATGGAGATGATAATAACCTGTTGTGCAGGTTATTTTTGAAAATTCAATGTGCAAATGCATATGAAACCCTTAGAAATTGCATGGTTCTCAGTGAATGTTTCATAAGTACTATATAATTACCATTATTATGATTTAAAGTTCTACTTGGGTATTCTGTGATTGTGATGTATTAGAGTGCTCAACTTTTATATTGGGTGAGTTTCCTCAGAATTATACAAAATAATCTATGAAAAGAAAGTACAAAAATATGATGCCTAAATCTTGGATAGAGTCTGAAATTGAATGCTAATTGCTAAAAACTCTGATAAAATATTAATGTTTCAGGAAGTCTCTTTATTTTTCATTTCTTGTGTCTTTTGAAAAAAAAAACAAGAAAAGAATCAGATATGTGGCTACTTATATCCTTCAATTTTCATTTTGTTGCTTCCTGTGCTTACAGCCATAGCAGAGGAAAATGCAGTTATTTTAAGTTAATCAAAATATTTGTTTTTTAAATGATCTTATAAAAGTGAAGTAAAAACATGTAAGTGAAATATCCCTTCAAAAAGATTTGCAATTTTATAAAAATAGTAAGAGTATGCAGATGGCATTTCTTAATTATGTTCAAAGGAAATAGCTTCTGGTAGTTTATCTATCATCCTTTATTTTCTTTGACTACCTTGTGATTTTTAACTGATTTCAAATTCATTTTCAGTGATTCTATTTATTTCTTATACACTTATTAATGTTCTGTTAAACAAATGTATATGCTTATTAAACCACAGTAAACTACAGAAATTTAGGAAAATAACACAGATAACAATTTCTTTTATACTTTGTTATTATTATCCATCATTGAGATATTTTTGTTGCATTTGCTATAATATACGTTTCTTACTGGTTAAACTGTTAATTGATTTTATAATTAAATTGCTTGTGATTCAATAGTTTTACAATATTTATCACATTTAATAAGGTATTCTGTTTTTAAAAATTATTGGCTCTACCATATTGATAAAGCTCAATCATTGTCTTGAAAAAATTCACCCAAGTAATAGGCACTCTTGACCAACATAGATCCCGCTGCATGATCTTTTGGCACTATGGTACAGACATTAGGTTGAATAATGCAGGGACAGTATCTGGACGGGGCACTTACCCCTTCTGTTCAATATAATGACTTTGTTGGCACATCTAAATGATTATTATGGTTATTATTTTATGACATTATATATATATATATGACATTATATATATATGACATTTTATCTATTTATCTATCTATCTATCTATCTATCTATCTATATCTATCTATCTATATCTATATCTATCTATCTATCTATCTCTCTCTCTCTCTCTATATATATATATATATATAAAATCTCATACCCTGCAGTTCTCTGAAACCAGCTCAATTAAATATTTGCATATATATTAAGAGTATGAATATAACACTGAAATGATAAACTCATGATTCTAGTTACCAGTCATGACTGCATGTAGCTCCTGCTTTGTACAAAAGCTGGGGATTTCTTGATCTTAATCCACATCTTCCTCTCACCCTTGTGCATGCACCTACCTGACTTGAACTATTAGAGAAACTTCATTAACTTTTCTCCTTGAATGTCTTTTGCTCAACTTACCATTTAAAAAGCATATTACTTCCACACTTAAAAAATTCAGTGGCCCCCTGTTATTCTTAGAAGTCCCAAATCCTCACCATACCCTGCATTGTCTTGTTAACTTTGCCCACTTCATCTCTTGACAAGTTCTTCCCATTCCCTCTGCTCAACCCATATAAGTTTTTCCTCACACAGGTCAAGCTGGCTTTTATCATGGAAAATTCTCACATGCTGCTCTGATACCTAGAAGGCCATTTCTTCCTCTCTATATCCAGCTAACTCTTACCTTTCAGGTTTGTTGTATTGGTCTCCTCCTGGGGAATCTTTAGCAGTCAGGGTCCCAAGATCTCTGCTTTTGTAGCCTCCTTTACTTATTCATAGTAGCAATTATCACAGTTTCTTGTCAATTCTCTTGCATTGATCATAAGCTCCATGAGGACAAGATTTATCCTTTTCATTTCAACGAAAGTCCTCAATTACTATTTGTTGAATGAAAAGAATGAAAATATAAATATAAATATAAATCATAACAAATGTTGTTTTCAGAACATGTTTAGATATTGGCTATAGAAATAAAAGTATCTACTTCATATTCATGAAGTTAGCCACAACTAGAAAGTTAACCTGAGGTGGAATCTGTAGGTCATAGTGCTTCAGATAGGAGTCAAAAATATAACAGAGGTTAGTAAAAGGTTGATATACATGTTTAAATACAACTGAAGTTAAATATATACTTATTCTTATCCTTGAAGTCAAGTGTCTTTCTAAGGATTTGCTTAAAAAGGGCAGCCATTTTCTTCACTATTAAAAGGTTTGTTATAATAGCACTTAGGACTGTTGATTTATAACTTTGAATTTTTAAAATACTTATTTTAGGTGCCTATATTTATTCTCAAAGTTGTCAGCTATGTTTATGATAAAGAGGTTGATTTAATTCAACCACCAGATGATAATTTACTGACTTAGCGCTGATCAACCCAGGTCACATAGAACAATTGTATAGATTCTGTGCAAATTAGGAACACAGCAAAAGGCATATTTCTTAATTGAGTATATGACTTTTCAAATAAAATACTGAGACTCTAACAGATCAGCTTTAAAATATGATGTAGAATGTCAGTTAATCATGATTTTTGTTGATGATGATTCTTTCCCTCTCTCTTAGGGGCTTATATCCAATATATATGAGTTACAGATAAGGATAAATATAGAGAAAGGATGAAAAATATATTCATATGGTTCTTACTTCCCTCACCCTCTGCCCCCAACCAATAATTACATCTCTATATTTACCAGTAGATATTCTTATAATCAGAATTATTACAACCATAGAGACAAATCTGCATAGGATGTTCAATACTTCCACAACTAAAATTAGCTTCTCATTTTTTAGCTTCGTGTTAACACTGCCATACTCATAAAGGCTTCAATAATTAAACAGAAATACATGTGGATATGATTATATGCAGTGTTTGCATCTCTGGAAATAGATTGGTATATACAATTAAAATGTTAGGCTAAAGAGGAATGGAAAGATCCAAAAGTGAGAGGGAGCAAGAAAATGAGGGAATGATTGATTTTATTTTTGTGAAGGTTTTCTCAGTTTCAAAATATTTTCATATGAAAAGGGAGAGGGAACAGTAACTCCTAAAAATAGGCTTTTGTACAGTCCATTTTTAGAAAAACAGAAAGGTAAAGAAACTTAATTTTTTCAAGCATAAATGTATACACATTCTTTAAGAAGTAAGTATAAACTTTATGTGTTAGTTATCACAGCACGATACTTTCACAAGGCAGTTAGCTGTTTTTAATAAACATTCAAAAAGATTTTGGGCTGCATATACAGTGACCACATGTGTTATAAAGCTCACAGTTTTCAGTGAAGGTACACAACTTATTTGCCTCAAACAGTTGTCACTTTGTTTAGGCAGCATTTGTGTCAAAGAAACTACTAGAAACAAATTTTAGAATTTTCACAGAAAGAAACAATGATACAATAATGTAGTACCCTTTAGAGTTTGTGTATTAGATAAAAATGTAATAATATTTTACTGCTTTCAAAGCTCTAAATTATGTTTTCAGTTCAGGATACAAAAAAGTAAGTAAGGGACAGCAAATAAATGTTTACAATTGCTTTTGCTTTGACATGTAGACTTTTTTCTCTTGAGATGCTGTAATTATTAACATATTTGACTTACTAGATACTTCTAATCTACATTCAGTGTTACCATGTAGGAATGAAAGCAAAACAAACCTAAACCATAAATGCTGACTAGAACTACAGAATATGTCCCTTAAATCTGAGAGCAAAACAGAAGATTGGAATGATAGAAACTAGCATAGTTCATAATTTAAATAAAAGACAATCTATAGTAATATTTCTCAACTTTGGCACTACTGATATTTGGGAGTTAATTCTTTGTTTGGGGAGCTGTCTTGTGCATTGTAGGATGTTTAGCATCATCCCTGGCCTCTACCCACTGGATCCCAGTAGTACCCACTCCCACATTTACAACAGACAAAAATGTCTCTACTCTGTCAGATATCCCCTAGGAGAAGGCAAAATCACTTCTCACTTTTTTTAGTATCATTTTTCTAGCTAAAAGTTTATCAATTTGTGCATATGCAGGTGTATCTGTAGGGTAGCTTTCTAGAAATAGAATTTGTCAATTAAATGAGTTTTGGTAAATATCGCCGGATTTTCTTTCATAAGATTGTATTATTTTGTACTGACACTAGCAATGTAATACAGTGCATGGTGCTTCATAGTGTCACAAAAAGGTGAAAGAATGGTCAAACTTTGATTGTTTTTGCCAATCTGAGAGGTGAGGGAAAAAGCCACAGTGTCACTTTGATTTCTATTTTCAAACTTCTTTGGCAAGATGATTTTTATTATTATGCTGTCAAGGGGACCATCTTAACAATATTTGTTACTTCTTTAAAGTTCTGCTTCTTAAACTCAGTTATTGTTCAGACAATTTAAAGACAGGAAAAAAAAGTTATTTTGGTCTCCTTCTGTGGTCTTCAATTATTTTGTTAACCTAAAAATAAAAGGTCAAAGTGAGAGGCAACAAATGTTTGCTATTAAAAAAAGAATTGCAATTCTGGGAAGCACTGATTCAGGCAGAAACCCAAATAGTATTCTGATTAGGAAGTGAAGGCAAGGATTATTTACGAGAAAGGGAAGGAAAATAATTACATGGATAGAAGGAAGGAATTCCATTGCTGTTAATAAGCCAAGGAAGGAATTTCTAGAGGTGCAAATAAGCTGTTATTCTTTAGCTCTACCTGGTGGTGCTAATTCTAAAATATGTCTTTAATTTTTAGTCTGGTAGTCAGAATGTCTGTTTTCCTGTTACTTTTGTAAACAATTGTTTGAAATACAGTGTTGCGTCAGGCCCATTCTGAAGGTCATTTTACCTAATTCAAACATTCCAAAGGTTTGAGGAGTAAGACGTGCAAGGCTAGGCTCTGACTCCATTTTGAAGTGTCTCTGTTTATGTTATTTTCACCATTTTTACTAGCCAATTACTTAAATATGTTCAAAGAGATATAAAAAAGCATATCTTTAGCTTATAGCTTCTGTGCAACTATAAAAACAAAATAATCAGTTTATAAATTAAGTAGAACTAAACAACCAAACCGAAACATTTAAATTGTAAACACTAATTTAATGTAGCCAATGATATACAGTGAATGTATAATCACCACAGTCAGCATGAATATGTGACTGCCTGCTAAGAAAGACACTGTGTGTATTCCTTTGACTTTTTTATAGAGAGCCACAGGATATGGCAATCTACCCGATGTTCTGACCCTCTCTATCACTTTAGGTCTCATGAAAAGATTCATGGAAGTGTCTGGCCTGCTTTTACTGCAAAATTATCATTTATATCTGAGTGCTTTCCTCTCAGAGCCCTCTTCCGATTTCAGAAGCATTTCTGGAAGTTTTGTCCCCCAGGCCTGGGGATATGTAAACTTTCCTGACATGTTCAATGTAGGGGAACCCATTTTCACGTGTGCTATTATTGTATTTTATCTTTCCTAAGAAGTGAGTGATAGGATTGGCGGACAAGAACTGTCCTATCCTCTGAAACAATCAAAATTATTAATTGTGTTTTCCAATCATAACTATGTTTTGATTATTAATAGGATATAAATTATCTATTTATGTCATGAATGTGTTTAAAATGACCTGGAATATGCCTAATTACTTAATAATACCAGAATAATATTTAGGAAACAGTAATTAAATCAAGTTTTAAGAAAAACATAAGTTATAAACATCAATATTACCCCATTTTCTCTTCTTTTTGATTTCCATAGTTTTCTGAGTTTAACTTCGAGTATTTGTTCATACTTAGTTTTTTTATTATGTTAACTGGTGATATGAAATATACGAGCAACAACTAGAGGGGGAAAAGATAATACAATAAATATGGGTAGAGCCAATGCCCATGTTCAGTCAAATATGTGAGGATTTAGAGATTGTTGGCAAGCATTTGAGAACCAATTTAGGTCTTGGCTCTTGCTGCATATTTTTCTAAAATTTTTTAAAGGCTCACAAAACCCAAAGAAGTAGCATCTCACCTCAGCATGCCCTGTACCTCCTGCTAAGCAGCTCCAAGCCCCACACTAGTGGCAGCCAACCTCGGTTCCTGGCTTGGCCTCTTGAGCCACTTATAAGCCCAGCATAGGTGGTAGCTTGCTCTGCAGATTGCTTGGAGACTCTTACCAGGTGGCCTCATAGGTGCATAGGCTGCGGCTGAACTTGGCCTGCAGCTGGACCCCTTCTATTAGGCCCTTGGGCTGGCACACTTAGTGGCCTGCTTCCACCAACAATGGAGCCAGAGCACCACACAGGGCTGCATTTGAGGAGGACTCCTACTGAATACATAAACAGGCATAAGGGGGCAGCCAAAATGGGGAGATAAGTATGTCCCACATGAAAGGATAGAACAAAGCTCCAGAGAAAGAAAATAGAATGGAGACAAGCAATCTACCAGTTGCAGAGTTCAAAACACCAATTATAAGTATGCTCAGCGATCTTAGGGGAAAAGTAGCTGACCTCAGTGAGAATTTTAATAAAGAGATAGAAAACATAAAAATTGAGATGGAAACCATAAAAGAGAACCAGTCAGAAATGAAGATTACAGTATCTGAGATGAAGAGTACATTACTGGGAATCAACAGAGTGGATGAAGTGGAAGATTGCATCACCAATATAGAGGGTGGGGTAGTAGAGGACACCCAACCAGAACAAGGAAAAAGAAACCAAAATAATGAAGAAAGTTTAAGAAGACTCTGGGACAACATAAAGCATAACAACATTTGCATCATATGAGTACCAGAAAGAGAAGAGAGAGAGCAAGAAATTGAAAACCTATTTTAAGAAATAACGACAGACAACTTCCCTAACCTGGTGAAGGAAATTGACATAAAAGCCCAAGAAGTACAGAGAGTCCCAAACAAGATGAACTCCAAAGAAGCCCACACCAAGACACATCATAATTAAAATGCTTAAGGTTAAAGACAAACAGAATCTTAAGAGCAGCAAGAGAAAAGCAATTAGTTACCTACAAGGGAGCTCCCATAAGATTGGCATCTGATTTCTCAACAGAAACTTTGCAGGACAGAAGGGCTTGTCTCAAAATATTAAAGTGATGAAAAGCGAGGACCTACAACAAACATTACTCTACACAGCAAAGCTATCAGTTAGAATCAAAGACAGATAAAGAACTTCCCAGACAAGAAAAAGCTAAAAGAGATCATCACCACCAAGCCAGATTACAGGAAATGTTGGAGGGACTTCTTTAAGATGAATGAAAAACTGTGTATCAAAAATATGACTAAAGAATGGCAGTAACCACATATGTATCAACAAGTACTTCAAATGGAAAAGAATTAAATACTTCAATCAAAAGATAAGGTGGCTGAATGGATAAGAAAACAAGACCCCTACATGTGGTGCATGCAAGAGACTTGCTTCAGATTAAAAGACACAGAGAGACTAAAAGGAAGGGGATGGAGAAAGATATTGCCTTGATGGGCCTAGAGGGTATTGTGCTTAGTGGAGCAAGTCAGACAGAGAAAGACAAAGGTCATATTATTTCATGTACATGTGGAATCTAAAGAACAAAATCAACAACAATAGAAAAACAGAAACAAACTTATAGATACAGAGAACATTTTGAGGGTTGCCAGATGGAAGGGGGGTTGGAGAATCGGGAAAAAAGGGGGAAAGGGTTAAGAAATATAAATTGCTAGTTACAAAATAGCCATGGAGATATAAACTATAGCATAAGGAATGTAGTCAATAATGTAATAACTACATACGGTGTCAGAGAGGCACTAGATTTATTGGGGGTGATCACTTTGTGAGTTATATAACTATTTAATCACTATGTCGTACACCTGGAACTAATGCAATATTGTATGTCAACTATAAATGAAATATAAAATATACTTTAAAAAAAGAAAACCAATTTAGGATAGTTTGTATGCATGAGATTCACAATCTTCTGTGAGTGTTGTGTGATGTTCTGATATATTTTAAGAATTCTATTTTATGCATGCATTTACATGTTAATTGACTTCTAGCATTTCTTGTTCCAAATATATTTGACTTGCTTCACTGGAAGATATACACATAAATAAATATAAATAAATATGCATAAATAAGTAAAAAGAACCAATAAATATAAAAGCAATAGTTCAAAATTATGAAAAAAATAAATCATTATATAAAACCTTAGCATAGAGTATTAAATTTAACTTCCTGGCTAGCAAAGTAGAAAGAAAAATACTAAGCATTACATTTTTTTATGTTTTTGTAAAAGACAATACATAGCTGCTTCAGAACAACATATCCTTTTATAAATTCTAGGTAAGGTTTAAAAAAATATTTTGAGATACATTGTACTACATAGGTCAATGACCTAAAGTTATGTTTTTTTTTCACTTCACCCATTTCAAGTGTACAATTTAATGGTTTTGGTATAGTTACAAATATGCACAACCATCTCCACAGTCAATTTTAGAACATTTCACAAATTCACAGAGAAACACCATATTTTTTATTTATCACTTCCCAACACCCCAGCATTAGGCAATCACTAATATACTTTTAGTCTCTATATATTTACCTATTCTGGACATTTAATATAAATAGAATCATACAGTGTGTCACCTTTTGGGGGTCTGTCTGACTTCTTTTGTGTATGACTTCTTTCACTGAGCATAATGTTTTCAAGGTTCACCCATGTAGCATATATTAATACTTCATTTTTTCTATTTTTTTAAATTAAGTGTATTGTAACCCTGATTAATAGTTGTATAATTTTCATCTGTATATTCTATTGTGTGTTTACCACCCAAAATGCAGTTTCCTTCAGCTGCATATATTTGATCCCCTTTATTCACTTCACCCTCACTCTATCCATTCATATTTGATCCCCTTTACCCCTTCACCTCCCCTTCCTATCCCACCTCCTACTCTCTGGTAACCACTAGTCTATAGTCCATGTCCATGAGTCTCTGTTTGATTGTCTTGTTCGTTTGTTGCTTTTAGGTTTATATCCCACATACAAGTGATATCATGTGATTTTCAACTTTTCTCTCTGGCTTATTTCGCTTAGCATGATTATCTCAAAGTCCATCCATGTTGTCACAAATGGTAGTATTTCATCTCTTCTT